>OY747711.1:41838913-41976413 GCA_963556495.2 Valencia hispanica
AGCTGAATGTTATATAAAGTGTTATGGTTACAAAAAAAAGAAAAAAAGTTATGATTAAAATAATAAACTGAGCATTGCAATAACAATAATTAAGTCCATACATAATGCCTAAGAAAATATATTTTAGTATATTTATTGGTACTAAACAGAGTTTTGCAGTATGCATAAAGAGCAAAGGATAGATATCTGTGTTAATGAGAATGTGAATATAGTACAGACCTAATGAGATTCTGATATAATTGGCAGCACCCATGAGTATCACCAAGACTCCCATTTAGGATGGACTGAAATTACTGACCTTAAAAATAGAAGAGAAATATTTTTATTTATTTATTAAATACAGCCTTCCTTTAGCGGTGTCACTTTAAACCTTAGCTAAATACCATGAAAGATCAGACGATGCAATCCTTAACTATGCACAGCAAAACTGCTGTAAAACAAAGCGTCATGCCAAATATCAAGTTATTATTTAACCTAAATCTATCCTTTTAAGAAGATACTAGGTAGTTCGGAAAAATAAAGCTTTCCCAAATGAGAAAAACTTTAAAGACTATTAAAATAAATTTAAAAAAAGGAAGCTTTCTAAACTGAACTAAATCTAATTTCCTGGAACGTTTTTTTCTTTCTTTCAAATCCAGATTTAAATTTTTTACAGGGCAAGATAAAAAAAAAAAAACAGAATTCAACAGACTATAGCAAGTTTCTTCGGACACTTTTACTGCTAATCTTTTAACACATCACTAACAGGACAGATGAGGCCAGGAACAGCATGTTCATTACATGGTATAAAGTGTTCTGATGAATCACCATTAACTAGGCTATATCTTAGTTTCAAGTGCAGTCAATGTCATATGTTTGCCCGTTTCTATGGAGAATTGTGTTAGATCACCAATAACACTGGCTTCTTCCATTTCTTCAAATCTAATGAAGAATTATGAAACCAGAATCCTGAGATGGAAAAACATAACCTATTTGATGGAAATCCAGAGTTTTCCATAAACTCAAACCGAATAAACATGCTATTTCTGACTTGACAATTTTATTTTTTGGTTACTACAAAAGAGAAAAACAGCCTGAAATTGGTTTGAGCTAAAATACTACAAATACTACATCCTCATCTTAACAGCCCTGATCAGTGCATGCATCTTTAGAGTTCAGAGTAGAGCTGCATATTAAATCGATTTGGGGAATGTTATGGTAAATGACTGCTTACATGCAATATTTGGTTGGATGTTACATATTATTTTTCCTATTTGTACTTTCTCAGGTTACAAATAGTTGGTCCAAACCTTCTTTAAGACCATATCATTCAAGCTCTAAGCTGCTCCAGGTTTGTAAATAAAGTCAAACCGGTTAAATTCAAACATCTGTAGGATTCCTAAAGGTGCAGTTATCAGTTTAGAGTAGCTTGCTCTGGACAGACTCACTCACTTCACCCACTTTTACGCCCTTTTTGTTGCAGTTTTGTCTACTGCCTTTTCAATTTTACACCAGCAAACAAACCCTTTCCTATAAAGTATCCTGGTACTAACTGCGCCATTTCCTAACAACAACAATAAAGTGGTACAAAAGTATATAAAGACAAAATAAAAAATAAAATAAAATCATGCAGACAAAAAGACCAGCACCTAGGAAACCCCAAACAAGGTGAAAAGATGTTTGTTGGAAGTCACTTCAGATACCCAAGTTTCTGAAAATGATCCAAGTATCTAAAGTGACAACAACAATTACATAACTACATAATTTGATATTACTTGTACCATAAAGTGAGATTTATTAAACGGCTGACAAAAACAGTCCTGTTTTTGTTTTCCACTAAGCTAATTTTAACATGCAGCAAATCTTTTACACGTTTGGCAGTAGTGCAAAAGAGATCATGATGTCAAAACAGACAGACATTCACAATTTTATTTTTAAATCACTACCTAGCCATCTAAAGTTTATAGAAAAACAAGAAAAGATCACTTTATTTGTCTACGTTCTGTTTGCCTGTCGCTATGAGAACAGTCTTCACTAATGTCTGAGGTCATTAAATTACCAAGGAACACTTCTGGGTCAAAAATGTTCCTTGGTATTTCTGACGACAATTTCCTTCATATCATTCGAAACAGAAAGTTGCTTAGTAAAAAAAAGATGCCCGCTAAACGTGGTTATATTTCTGTTTTAGCACAGTTGAACTATATATATATATATATATATATATATATATATATATATATATATAGATAACACACCTCTGTACAGCAATATTGCACACACACACACACAAAACTACATACAAACTTAAACTTAAATTCTAAGACAATTTAAGAGTCAGATGAGGACATAGAGTCGTTTAGTCTGCATTATGACAAAACACAACTAGATTAGGCTTTATACCACAGGTTGGACGGGAACACTCAACTATTTCGTAAAAAAAAAAATAGACTAATAATATATATTTTTCTTTTTTTGTTGTTGACGAAATTATATATTTGGCAGGGAAACGTTAAAGCGGACTATGCCAGATATTTTTTCCCCCACAATATGGCTTCATTTTCCATTTTTACTCGAGTGTTCTAGCTGTCTTATTTTTGTTCAGGTTCTGTAAAATGACAACGCAACGTTAAAGCCTAACCATTAGTCTCGCTTACGGGGTTAGTAACTTCTTGCTTAGGGGAAACCCATTTTACAGCCTGAACCACCGTGGAAAAACAGGTTAGCTAACTCGTGCCAGCGCTTCACGGTTCGTTATGAACTAGTTTCCACCTCCTTAAAGAACAAAACTCGACCAAAGCGGGGTAAACTCACCAGGTCTCCGCCGTTGTTGGTCTGCTAAAAGTCTTCTTAAAAGGCGGCGGAGAGACGGGGAGGGGGTAAAGTTAATCCATACGTCTCTCCACTGTCGTGTGTTGCCTTATTTCCCCCCCGTGCTTCTCTGTACTTTTCTGCTCAACTCTCCCCGATAACGGCAGGAGAGGATAGAGTCTGAAGAACAACTTTCAACGGTTTCAAAAGGGGGACGGCCGCGCGCGCGCCCGTACGCGTGCGCGCACTTCTGGGAGGGAGGGGCACATACACAAGCGCGTGAGAACTACTGCTGCTAACATGTATATAACCGGGTGAGCAGCTGTAAATCAATACTGTTGCCAAGGTGGATCCACTCAGAGCGTCAACTGACCACCGTGGTGGAGTCCGGCCCCACAGTTACAGCTCACTCACCCCCCGAAAACCTAACAACATAATAAAGCAGAGATGTACTCCACAAAAGGCCAACGTCGTTTTTCTAACGATAGTATAACATTCTGGAGACATTTTTAGGGGTGGTCATCACAGCGAGCGTCAGGGGAAGTGGGCTTTGGCTTTTGTGATGCATATTTTACCACTGGATTCACGAGGCATTTGAAATCTATTTTTAAGCAATGACTTCCACCCTGACATTCTTGTAAGAGTCAACAGCAGACCCTGAAGACTTGGAAGAAACTCTTTTGCCTCTCGTGTCTGGGATCTTTTTTTTAGCTCAGTAGTTCCCAACCTGGGGTCCTGCACAATTTTGTCTGTGCTGACCTTGTGAGGTTACCAAAATTATATTTGTAAATATTACATTTATAAAATCCTAAAGGCAAAAAAGAAAAATGGTCTATCTAGCCTACGCTTCCAAACAAGAGGAATAAGAACAAAAACCTACAACTGCTGTTTCATTTTTGCAAATAAAAGTTTGCAATTAATTAAAGTTTGCACTTATGAATGACCAAAGGCTCAGTGATGGCGGCTTTGTCTTTTGAAACAGCCTTCTGTCTATTAATCCCTTCATCCAGCCATCACTGAACGAGATATCGACACATTTGAACTGATGGACGGAAGAGCATGCTATTTCTGGTTGAGATCCACAACCTCAGTTGACTGACTCTGATCCCAGCTACTTCGTAGTCCGCTCGAATCTGCTCCAGCTACAGGCCATAGGTCAGTGCTTGAAGACACTGTCAACGAAAAAAATGCAAAGACTCACAACCAAAACATGCTGGGGCGGGGCAGTTTTTCGAGTGACCTCCACGGCTGGCTTTTACCTCTCAGACCGTCTGCTTGTTTATAGGATATTCGACACAAGAGATAGCCTTAAATGCTGACAGCAAAACAGTCCTAAACTGCTACAGGCAGCTTTGGGTCACGCTTGTATCCATGACAATAGTGACACGAATGAAAAACCCTTTGATAGTTACACTTTGGGACATGAGGGCAATCTTTCCTCAGAAATGATAAAACAAAAACAGGAAACAGATATGTGTGTGTAGAATAGAGTGATGTATTTACAGTAAAGCAAGGAGGACAAAACTACAATGTTGGCTTATTACGCAGTCATTCAATTATCATTCAATTGAAACCTTTATTTGCAAAACACTCCCTACATAATGTTTGATGCAAGGGGGTTTCATCAACAAAATGGAGGTGTTTTCTTACCACCTGCACATCTATACGACCCCTTTAACGAACGTCACTGAGCAAGGTGGTGCAATCAGACACCAATTGCAAAAGAAATACATATCTGGGGTCCAAAGTAATAGGTTACTTTTTTTTTTTATCAACTTGTAGTGATGGCATCTAGAAAGGACTTTGTGAGACAACCTTCACTTGGAAAAGACACTGTGAAGTCTTAATTTTGTTATCATGAGATGACATATCTAATACAAAAGAAGCCTTGAGTTTTTTAAATTTTTTTACTCTCCTTAGGTCTCAGACAAGACATTCAAGAGGCAATGGTAAATAGAGCCCCCCTATTATTTGATGTAGTTTTCGATTTTGATATATTTAGAAATTTCCAGGTTCACAAAGTAAAGATAAAAACCTATTTGGAGTTCTATAAACACCAACTTAATCTCAAAGTATATTGTTAGCGAATTCCCGCAATTAAACAGGCGTAATATGTTTTTTTTTTGTCAACATTTGAGAAGCTACGTTTCGGAACAATAAGCATGGCTACAATAGTCAAATATAAAACAAACAGGTATGAAGGTTTCTCAGTAAAACATTTTGGCAGTGGGTCTCAAAGCTTTTTGATTTTTTTTATTATCATGCCTACAGTGTCCCTTTCAGATTTATCTCTTATCTGTAAAGAGATTAAATTATGTAGTCATCTAAAGCGTGGTTGGACTTGGGTCATCACAGTCCATGACAGCATAACGCTGTGTTTCCCCTGCGCAACTGTAAATCATTGACCTGTTTCTGGACCATGTTTCCAAAGGTGTAAGCCCTGACGTAAACACAGTGGATTCATGCGACATTGTTGCAAATCAATCCATCCGGAGCTTTTGCCGGTTAGAAATAAAAACGCTATAATGAATGCTGACTATTTTGACTCACTGATCTGTGGATTACATCAAGCTGGAAGTGTGTTCTTGTGCGTGTTTTCCAATGGGTGCCGTGGGATCTTCAAGCAGCAGGAGGCCTGTCCTCAGGCTGTTTGCTGCTAATGACAGGGGAGAGACATCAACCATCCGCTGGGTGGAACACCACAAGCTTTTCATCTTTCTAACAAATCCCACAGATGGTCCCCCACCCTCCACAAGCGGAAACAATGGACCTCCAACCTCTTGGGGTTCACATTAAGTATAATTATAATGCACAAGCTCACCCTCAATAGCTTTACTGGAAGTTGCCCCATCACTTTTAGACCTTTAAGATAACATTATCCTCTCGGTGAGACTTTTGTTAGGCTAAAAGTCAATATGAGCATTTCATAAAGTAGAAAAGGTCAAATACATGTCATACACTCGTAGTGGATTCCAAAGGAAATTTACAAAGTGAGTAAAATACCATTTGGTCACAGCCCTGTGGGTACAGACTGGATGTAATTCACAAAACAACAAAGAGAGTTATAGAAGTGGAAGAAATGCCAAGGTAAATAAAGAACAATGCGATTACATGAAAAAAAAAAAAGTAGAAAGATGAGACATGATCAAAATTAATTCAGCATTCTGCACAAATTCACCATTTGCAGTTTCCTGTCTCTTGGCTTTGGTTTATTCTTTCATGCATGCTATACCTAAACTGTGTCACCAGAACAGAGAGCAGGATGCCTAACCAGGCCGATGACATTATTGGATGACCACAGCTGCAGGTGTGAAGAGCCCCAATAACGGCCAGAACTCAGGTGTCGGCTCCGTTTTGTCCCAGGCGGGGTGTCAGGTGGCCAAGGAGCCGTCGTTATCGGTGTATATGCGATCGCTCGAGGGTGTCCGCAAAGCAAAAAGTGGCACGTGTAGAAGCTGCTGCTGCCCAGCTGCTCCTGTATCGGGTTCAATCAATGTGTGATGAAGAGTGGATAAATTACATAATGGAAGAGAGGAATGAAGACTTACAGGATCGCTTACAAGAGATTTGTTTTGGGATCTTGAGCTTATTTTAACTAGGTTTCGTAGCGGTTCAGTTACTTTACGTCCGTTATGATCTGTTTTAGTTTTACAGTCCCTTGCAAACGTAATTGCACCGCTTCAACTGTTCTGCGTTCCCTGATGTTACAGACTTTCATGTTGCACGTAAAACGTGAAGTGGAAGTTAAACGAAACATAGTAATGGAAAAATGTAAATATATAATTAATTTAGCTGTACAAAGGGCAAACGTTGTTAAATGATTAAATCGATTTTTGGATGTGTGAATCGTTTTTACGGAATTTTTTAGAACAATCAATTCAGAATCAGAGAATGGATATTTTCAACACGGCACTATCCCAAGCTTTGAACATCTCACAGAGGTCTGTCATGTTTAGAGGCTTTATTCCTTACCCATAAGCAGATTCACTGACAGGATGCAAGATGGGAAGAGTTAAACGGACTTCTTTACAATATGCACAAGGACGTTAAATGAGAAAAGAATGAGGAATTTTCAGAGACAGGTCCTGTCCAACTGGTTTGAGGGTGGATTGATGGGGTGGAGGGAGGAATGCGGACCCTGGTATTGGTCTCTGTCCAGAGGTGATTTTGTTGAAAGCTGAGTCGCTGAGTCTTTGATATCCAGGAAATGAACAGACGGTTGTAGACCGGACAGACAAATAACGACTGGAGATGAGGGAACTGCAAAGGACGATCGTGGCTTAGTTTATACTTCTCAGTCAGCCCGGGGTTGTGGAGACACACAACGCCATCATCCGTCGAGTGCTCTGCAGCAGGCCAACGGCACTGTCATTTACAAAAACAGAGTTCTGAAGATATCTAGCAGCAGACATGGAGCAGATCGAAAAACATCTTGCATAAGACAATTTATGAGTGTTCAGCGTCCGTCACAATAGCGAGTGAGAAGCTTTTAATAGAATTAGCACGCGAAAAGTACTTTTGAGTGTTGAAAGAGGATGAAGTGTTTCAAGTGAAGAGGTCTAGTTTAAAAAAAGTAAGTACACCGTTGTTGACCATCAGACTTGACTGCAATGGTGGCAGGAACTTAGCAGGAAAGTGGTACGCCCCCTTCTGTCCTAGCGATGAATTGCTTTGCAAGACTCCCCAGTTAACGGTAGTCTGAAAGGAAAACGCCTCTGTCGATGCATGTGTCAGCGCTAACTTGCTGACAGAGAAGTATAAACTAGACTTAAGTTTCAAAGAGGACCTGCCACAAGGAGGTTTGTTGAGGGGGTCCAGAGTCAGAGCAGTAACTTCAACCTGAAGATGCAAGGTGAGCTGGAGCAAAAGTAAGTTAAATATAAATATTCTTCTGAATATTAGAAATAACTAGGAATATTAACAAGACACACTGGGGCTTGAGCCTACTAATTAATGATCATCAGGCACTGAATAGTTGTGCTGAGAGATGAGGGAGATTTCAGGCGGGTGTGGAGTTTTCAGCATACCAGCCTCGCCCTCCAGCAGAGATCGTCTGTTCAGAAGACTCACATGCACACAAATCAAATCAAACTTTATTTATAAAGAGCTTTTCATACAAGAATTGCATCGCAAAGTGCTTTACAGATTAAAATGACCCCACATAAAACTACATTCCCATCCCACCCCAAAGATTTAAAAGCATTGTCACAGTTATACCCCCCTCCCCCCAACCCAACTCCCATGCACACACACAGTTAAAAGCAACAGTAAAAAAGGACATTGGGCCGAGTGTAAATGAACCATGCAAGGAAACGCCATCAGAGGAGCCATCTGCCCCGGCAGCAGTACATCAACAGCAGCAACCGAGGCAACGACACAGGGCGTCCAGTGGAGGCAAGGCCAAGACCCCCACCTCCACCCAAGCTCCACCTGGAGAGCACCCAGGCATCTACAGTCGACCACCACTCCCAGGGCAGAGGGCTCCCACAGAGGAAACACTGGAACGGGGATTAAGATAACAAATTAAAATCTAAAAATAAGCAGTAAATAAATGTGATAATATTTAATAGTAAAACACTGATAAAATATAATCATGTAAAGCACACATCAGGATCATGACAGATGGTAAATGGCTTGTATCACACTTTGTCAGAAACTTCTGAAGACACAGGTGGAGCCCTCTACAATAGCCTGGATCAATGACTACCTGACCAACAGACCACAATTTGTGAGACTGAAGAATTGTGTGTCAAACTAGGTGGTCAGCAGCACAGGAGCACCACAAGGGACCGTACTCTCATCATTCCTTTTCACTCTGTACACCTCAGACTTCCAGTACAAATCAGAGACCTGTCATCTGCAGAAATACTCAGATGACTCTGCAATTGTTGGGTGTATCAGAGATGGACAAGAAGCTGAATACAGAGAGCTGGTGGACCGCTTTGTGACATGGTGGGAAAACAATTGTCTTACCTTGAATGTGAACAAAACAAAGGAGATGATTGTAGATTTCAGAAGAAACAGGTATAAGTCAAACACTGTTTCCATCATGGGAGAAGAAGTGGAGGTGGTTGAGGAGTATAAATACCTCGGAGTTCACCTTGACAACAGACTGGACTGGAGGCGCAGCAGTGAAGCCGTCTACAAGAAGGGACAGAGGAGACTGTACTTCTTGAGGAAGCTTAGGTCCTTCAAGGTTTGCAGCAAGATGCTGCAGATCTTCTACAAGTCTGTTGTGGAGAGTGTAATCTCTTCAGCCGTCATCTGTTGGGGTAGCAGCATCAGAGCCAGGGACTTAAAAAGGCTAAACAACCTGATAAAGAAGGCTGGTTTTTGTTCTGAGGACGACTATGCAAAATCTGGAGTTGATGATGCAAAGAAGGATTCTTCATAAAATCAAAAAACATATGGACAACCCTGAGCATCCTCTTCATGAGACAGTCATACAACAACAGAGTGTCTTCAAGCGAAGGCTTCTTCAGTTTCGCTGCAATACAGACCGCTACAGGAAATCCTTCCTGCCCACAGCCATCATCATCTACAACAACTCCTTAAAGAATGAATGAGCTATACCAACACGTAATTTCCCTCTTGGATCAATAAAGTATTTTAAAAATTGAATAGAATTATCTGGTCCAAGAACCCCCAAAGTGCGTCACACCACATTCAGACATTCACGCACATATTCTCACGGCGATGGTGGTAAACTACATTGTAGGCATAGCCGCCCTGGGGCCAGGCTGCCATACATAGGTGTAACCAGGCCCCTTTGACCCCCCACAAGCATTTACAAGTGCCAACTTACCACGACTAGGCTGTCCACCTAAACTGACAAGAAGCGCAGGGAAAGATTACTCATAGAAGCAGGTACAGTTACTCTGGAGGAATTACAGAGACAACAAGGAGAACGTTTGTTACAGGCGACAAGGCAGGCATGTGGACGAAGATGTTCAGGTCAGATGAGACCAAAATGCTATGTGTGGTGAAAAACTAACACTGTACATCACCTTGAGCGCACCATCCTCACTGTGAAACATGTTGGTGGCAGCATCATGCTGTGGGGAGGCTTTTTTTTTTTACCAGGGACAATGGAAGGTGGTCAGCAGATAGGAACATGGATGTGGCTAAATCCTGGAACAAAACCAGTTAGAAGGCTCCAAAAGACTTGAGACTGGGGTGGAGGTTCACATTCGAACAGGACAATAACTGAAAATATAGAGCTACATGTAATGGGTTAGATCAAAGCACAGTCAGGCGTTAGAATGACCCAATCAAAGACTAGAACTAATCATACAGTAATTATTCAAAATCTGACAAGACTTGAAAATTCACCAACATATTGACTCAACAGGGGTAAATACACAGTAGATAGCAAGGTAGGGTTTCTGATTCGTTTTGAGAGGAAACATTGTTCCTGATATTGGTATCATACATGCTCCGAATACAAGACGAATACAACGGCACACAGTTTTTTTTTTTATTATAGCAAACAGTCAGGGGTGTGCAGTTGCATTTGCACACACAAAAGCAGGAAGACACTGCGTCACACGCCCACAACTTCCAGCAACAGATCCACCTTGACTGAGAAAGAGGAAACTACAACAGATGAGTTATGGCAACATGGAAGTGGATCTGTTGTAACTCTTTATTGCACTTGAATGGTCCAACGATCATACGCAGCTCATGTTTCATCAGCACACTGGAGACTCAAATTCAGTGTAGAAACAATCAACATACAGCTTATTCATGTTGCTACAGTCACTCAGAATGAGCTCAGGCCTTGCTGTTCTCAGGAACTGAGACAGGATGTCTTCTTCTGTCTTAAGAGACTGTGGTCATATCAATCAGTTGCTAATAGGATAATAAGTCCATTAGGTCAAGGGAAAAAGAGACAGACACTGCTGTTGAAGACCATATAAAATTCAAGAGCAGGTTTTCCCTGAGGTCATTAAGGAAGAGAAAAGACAACAATTCAAGTCAGTGAAAGCCACAAATATACAGAGAACTTCAGAATTCCTGTTGTAAACAGTACAAAAGTCTTCAGTCATCCATCCATCCATCCATCCATCCATCCATCCATCCATCCATCCATCCATCCATCCATCCATCCATCCATCCATCCATCCATCCATCCATCCATCCATCCATCCATCCATCCATCCTTTCTTTATGTCTTGCTTCCAAGGAGTTTCTTATAATCTATTACAAAGAAGCCCCTTTAAAACAGGCCATGAAAAACGGTCATTTTCCGGACTTCGTCTGTTTTGAATCTGATAGCAATCTTCCGGACTTTGTCCAGATACCCTTTATCGGTAATTTTATGGATGAAGACCTAGTAACAAGAGCGGACTTTTCGCGGTATGGGGTTTGCGTTCAGATTATCAGGTAATGTTCTGGGAAAGCTGGAGGGGTGTGGGGCGGTGGGGAAAAGGGGAGGGGGGTAGGGAACGCTGTGAGCGCACACATTGATGACCTAAACTCAGCAAAAAAAGAAACGTCCCTTTTTTTAGGACTGTGTATTTTAACAATAATGTTGTAAAAATCCAAATAACTTTATAGATCTTCATTGTAAAGGGTTTAAACAATGTTTTCCATGCATGTTCATTTAACCATAATCAATTAATTAACATGCACCTGTGGAATGGTCGTTAAGACCTTAACAGCTTACAGAAAGTAGGCATTTAAAGTGTAACTGAACCCCCTGAAAAATCATAACCCCGCCCCCAGACAACATTTGAAAAATCCTACAAAGTGGGCGGTGCCAGGAAGAACAGAGGGGTATGGCCAACTGTGGAGGAAAAGCAGAGGGGGGGACGTGGGGGTGTGTTCAGGAGGACAGTGACAGCTCGCTTAATGTGACACTGAAACATGGACAGTGACCAAAGCGACGTTGGCAGTTTTGCGACTGATCGATCTGATCAACATTCATCTGTTTTTGAACGTTAGCCTATGATAGCATCACCACTCAGAGACTGGACTCCTGTCTCTCTCTGCCTCAGCAGCAGCAGCACCGAGCTCGGGCGGCGCTGGCTCGGCGCCCTGAACCAGCGGATCTCCTCCGTCGTCACCGGAGATAGGAGTAGAGGGAGGCTTTATGGAGCTCAGCGGCCGCGTGCCGTATCAATTAGAGCCGCTGGCTCGGGGCGCTTCCCGAGGCTGCAGCTGCAGCTGAGGGAGAGAGAGACAGGATGGGTCCAGTCTCTGAATGGTATTGCTAACATAGGCTAACGTTCAAAACAGTATGTTAGCCATGCTAACTAAGTGCTAATGTGATAATGATGGTAACCTGAAAAACGCAATCCAACTCCAAACTCGCCACAGGGCCGGTATGTCTTTTTAGTTACTCTTTAAGGTCACAGTTCTAAAAACGCAGGACACTAAAGAGACTTGTCTACCGACTGAAAAACACCCAAAGAAAGATGCCCAGGGTCCCTGCTCATCTGTGTGAACGTGCATTAGGCATGCTGCAGGGAGGCATGAGGACTGCTGATGTGGCTAGGGCAATAAATTACCATGTCCGCACTGTGAGACGCCTAAGACAGCGCTACAGGGAGACAGGAAGGACAGCTGATCATCCTCGCAGTGGAAGACCACGTGTAACAACACCTGCACAGGATCAGTACATCCGAATATCACACCTGCGTGACAGGTACAGGATGGCCACAACAACTGCCCGAGTCACACCAGGAACACACAATCCCTCCATCAGTGCTCAGACTGTCCGCAATAGGCTGAGAGAGGCTGGACTGAGGGTTTGTAGGCCTGTTGTAAGGCAGGTCCTTACTAGAAATCACCAGCAACAACACCGCCTATGGGCACAAACCGAGGGGCAACTCCGCCGCTCAGAATTGAGGCCATCCTGGAAGTAACAGAAATTGCAGTTCACCCCTCATCCGCTGGGGGCTGGCTCCAGAAAGGAGCAATTTCCCATTGACTCCCATGTTAAAAAGGCCAACTTCACAGCAGAAATAAACCTGTTTACGGCCTGGTTCAAAAAACCATTTTAGGCTTATTAGGTCAGGTTTATCGTCATGACAACTCTGAGGGGGGTGAGTTTTTTTCTAACTCATCCGTTTAGACATAATTTAATCTTGAAATTATGAATAATTAGGGGCGTGTCCTTTTGATTGACAGGTCTCGGATGAGCCGTCAGCGCTAAGGCTGGTGGCTAACGGTGGCTAGCAGCTTGCCGCCATAGACTGCTCCCCCGCCCATTTGCTCCGGGGAAGGCCTTCATCCTGGGACTCACGTTAATACTTTGGCCATTTCCTTTCTCTGAACTTGAACATCAGTTCTATCCGCAAACTTTATTAGTGTTTAGATATAAATCGTGCACTTATTGGACAAATATGGCTTGCTGTGGTACTGATTGCACTAACAGACCGTCCAAGAAGTCTCTGCTCCATTTTTTTCGGTAAGTAAAATAATATTTCTGTACATTATTTTGTAGATGAAGCTCCTGCAGCTAAACTCCTTAATTAGCAAAGTAGCGAGTTAACCATGCTGGGAAACTGAACAGGTTAAGATGTTCTGCATTTAAGATAAGGCTGCTTGGTCGAACATGGGTTGAAATGATCACATTTCTTATTTACTTTACATGTTGATTTATTCAAACTTCACATAGTTTTAGTAAAAGCTATGGACAAATGGGGCTTCATAATTTTATTTGACAAAATTATTGAGTTGTGCTCATTTCACCGTCAAAATAACGTATTGATCGCTTCGTGGTCAAGACACACACACATATATAGGCCTAAATAAATACATATATATATATATATATATATATATATATATATATATATAGGAGTTGTCAACAGTGTTATGGCAACAGATGTAATTGTTGAAATAAAAAAACTACACCAACAACACCTTAGACATAACAATCAGGATTATATTTATACTTTTTGCTTTAACATCAATTGTTCAAAAGGACTGTCATGTCTAATGTGAGGATGCGTAAAGATGGCAGGATTTAAACTAGGAATAAAAGAAGCCATAACACTCTTGACAAACCTGCTGGCCTTTTCTATTTTTGCTGGGTTTACACCTGCCCTCTATCAACGCCTTTGGGTGATGGAGGAGAAGATGATGGACAAAGTGGATGATGGATGGTGGAGAAGGTTAAGCTGGTGCTGGTCCTCCATCATGTTCACCAACTGGACACTGCTGACCGCCCCCATGTCATCTCCACCACAGCTGATGATGAGGACATCAAGAGCTGCTCTTCCTCCTTTCCACCTCAGCCCCCCCAGCCAAACCAGGAGATACGGACGTCTGGGAGGCCGAGGTTTCCTTCGATGGTTTCTTCAGCTTTCTCAGAACTATGTCAGACATAACTGTCTCCAATGATCCAAATGGCTATGGAGAAAAAAACTGCAACCTTTGTGACCTGGTAAACAAAATATATAAAAAGAAACACTAGAGTCTTACTAAAAGTGCAACTTATCCCTTCCCAGACCTCAATAAATGATTAGTAAAATTCATACATTGCAGAATTGACTAGGATCGAAATGAGTCATATTAGATGTTGCTAATCTACAATAGCTGTGGGAACAGTTTTTTTAACTGGGACATCCTACATGGTAGTACAATCACTAACAATTAGGGTAAATACAAATATTAATATAAATATGTGAACTATCCCACCTAACTTAGCTTGATCATGTATCTCATGCATAGACTAAATAGATCTCATACACTAATAACTAAGTTAAAAATATTATTGAAAACATTCATTAAGTTAATGACCATTTCATTTGAATAAATTATTTCAATTTAAATGTTAACTTACCGATTTAATATTGTATTTACAGCCTGGATGGAGGAGGGTAGCAGAGTTGCTCTACTGCGGCTTTCAGGCTAAAGGCGCCCGCTAACCTCTGTTAGCTTCAATTAGCTCCAGTTAGCTCCAGGACTAGCTCCTGGCTACATCGGCTCAGAGTGTCAATCATCCGCCCCCACCCTCACAGCACCACTCTCAGCTCCACCTCTTTGCCCATTTTTGTATTTTCTGGGAGTGACGAAACGCGTGACACAGACAAGATGGCAGCGGTGGGAACAGCCCATTTGGCTTCATTTTTGCTCTTCAGAAAACAATGGGTGACGTCACTGAGGCTTCGTCCAGTAATATACAGTCTATGGCACAAACCCACCTTCCCTGGACCAGACAGGAGTGGCAAAAAGTGCTCTTCACTGATGAGTCACGGTTTTGTCTCACCAGGAGTGATGGACGGATTCGTGTTTATCATCGAAGGAATGAGCGTTACACCGAGGCCTGTACCCTGGAGCGGGATCGATTTGGAGGAGGGGGGTCCGTCATGGTCTGGGGCGGTATATCACATCACCATCGGACTGAGCTTGTTGTCATTGCAGGCAATCTCAATGCCTTGCGGTACAGGGAAGACATCCTCCTCCCTCATTTGGTACCCTTTATGCATGCTCATCCGGACATGATCCTCCAGCAGGACAATGCCACCAGCCACACTGCTCGTTCTGTGCTGGAGTTTCTGCATGACAGCAATGTCAGTGTTCTGCCATGGCCAGCGAAGAGCCCGGATCTCAATCCTATTGAGCACGTCTGAGACCTGTTGGATCGCAGGGTGAGGGCTAGGGCCATTCCCCCCAGAAATGTCCAAGAACTTGCCTAGTGCCTTGGTGGAAGAGTGGGGTAACATCTCTCAGCAAGAACTGACAAATCTGGTCCATGAAGAGGAGATGCACTGCAGTACTTCAAGCAGCTGGTGGTCACACCAGATACTGACTGGTACTTTTGATTTTGAGCCTCCCTTCATTCAAGGACACATTATTCTATTTCTGTTAGTCACATGTCTGTGAAACATTTTTAATTTATGTCTTATGGTGTTGACTCTTTTAGTGTTCATACAAATATTTACACACATTAAGTTTACTGAAAGTAAAAACAGTTGAAAGCCAGAGGACGTTTCTTTTTTGCTGAGTTTATAAATGTCACTATTTTCCTTTCAGCTTCTTCATCAATGTCTCTTAAGCGTTTCCATGTGCGCAAAATTGCACACATCACAAAGACGTGCACTGCGAGTAGATCTGCTGTTTCGTCTACCATCTTTGCAATATTTCCTTTGTTTGGGGAAATGACCCCATTTACATCCACATACAACTACCCTACCCCCCAGACATTCATCAGGATCTTCCAGTACATTTCTTGCTGTGTGAAAGCAGCCGAAAAGCAATGTTCCAGAAAAAAGTGGTGTATTTGAAAACACAACTCTGGCTAAAGACCAGATGGAATTGTCCGAAAATATTCCAGAACTTCTCTCTGAAAATGGCTAGAGTCAATCAGTAGATCGTCGGGCTTTTGAAAGTTTTTATTTTTAGATTTTTGCTTTTGAACTCAACAGAAGATTTTTTTGTTTTTATGTTTGTGCCACTTTAATAAGATTAACTCCAGTTCCCATGAAGAAACAGGGTGGTGGCAGCATCATGCTGTGGTAATGCTATTTTTCCAGATGGGACAGGGAAGTTGGTCAAAATTGATTGTAAGATAGATGGAGCTAAAGACAAAGGGGTCTCTTAGTAGAAAAATCAGCAGAACAACAGCTGGAAAAATATGAAAATATCCTACTGTATAGCTACTTGTTGACGTATTGCTCAGTAAATGCTCAACAACAGCGCGCCTGATTTCTTTAGTCTTGTGTGTGTGTGTGTTTCTGAGTGAGTGTGTGTGTCGGCACCAGTTAACCTCATGTTTACAAAGCAAGATGCTTATTGTGACAACACGTACTGACAGTGTAAAATGTTAAATTTCTCTGAAACTTTACACGTCTGACTTCGAGCAGGAAGAGAAAGACGCTTCCCACCCACGATTCTGTGATTTTAAAACAGGCTGAGCTCATTTCCTGGCGATGAAATGTAGCTGGCTTTTTATAGGGTTCAGAAAAATGTGTGTTACAAGAAGAACTGTCGCGACGGTAAATGCAACTGAAAAGAAAAAGGAAATTTAAAAAAGAAAAGAGGGCCAGGGACATGTCCAGGGTGTACCCCAATACTCCCCCGTTGGTTTCAGCCCTCCTCGCGGCCCCGGCTTACGTTAGCAGGAATGAACAATTGATTGATGAACAGTTTTCCAGTCAAATTAGTAGTTAGAAAGAAACAGGAATCATAATTTTAAACTGCTAATCTGTGTGTTTCCATTGATATGACCTAAACGTTTTATCAGTATTTTATTTTTTTTACTTTTTTTAGGATTTCTCTAGACTTGCAAGTTTTTCTTTGAAATCCCACCCTTCTATTTTTCCCCTCCTACCCGAGAAGGTGGTTTCCTTTGCGATCTTTATGCTTCTTTTTTTTCCTCACACCTCCACGTCTACAGCATTCACAACTTTCACAGTGCGGTGCTCTCCTTCACCTGCTCTGCTCAAACTTTGACCTTGAAAGAAATGCAGCGCCATGTGCCATCTCCTTCATTTCGAAACCAATAAAAGCTGTCTCGCCACTTATTCAATCTAATCTGGTTTCATCTAAAGTAGGCCTTCTTGATAAGAGCTGTCAGTGTAATTTGATTTGTTTGAATTAGTTAATTGCATTTTTCCTTTCATCTCTTATCTAAGTTACTTAGTGTTTTGTTTTCCAGTTATTGGGAAAGACTTGACGAAAACGGCATTATCATTAGAGTGAGTTTATTGTGTTTCAAATCACTCCCAACAATTTTTTTTTATCATCATCATCTGTCTTCTGAGCAAATACTTTAACTCTCCTTTTACAACTACCTGGTGGAGCTAAGAATGACATCTGGCTGCTGTTTGATTCTGGTAAAGCACTAAACTGCGGTTTTTCTCAGTAAGCAAATGCCTTCTGCAGTCGAAAAAACAACGAGATAAAGAACTTAACAGGAAAGAGTGACTGCAGACTAAAATCATCATTCTTCACACAGCAGCATGTTATCTATTTGGCTCAATAAGGATCAGCTTCTGCAACTCTGACAAATAACTCTTGAGTTTTCCTCATTTATGATTTCTGTTGTCTTACTCAAGCTTAAAGTTTACACTCCCCTGATGTAAACCATCCAAACTACAGCAAACTACTGCCTCCAGTTGCAAGAGATCCAACAGTTGGATTTCCTTTAGAACCCCCCCCCCCCCCATCTTCTAGGTCATTGAAGAGAGTCAAACCCACCCAGCCACATATCAAAAGCCACATATTTACACTTTACTTCCTGTCATTTTCATAGTAAACCCACAAACAGTAGATGGGGAGCATCGAATTTCCAGTCCATATATTCTCCATTGGATTTAGGTCTGTATGTTGGCTGGGCCACTCTAAAACATGAATATACTTTAAACTAATCAGCCCATTGTAGCTCTTGCTGCATATTTAAGGTCCTTATCCTGCTGAAAGGTGAATCTCCGCCCCAGTCTCAAGTTTTTTACAGCTTCCAATGGATCTTTCTTTGAAGATGGCTCTGTATTTAGTTCCATCCATCTTTCCATCACACCAGGACCAGCTTTGACTGTCCCTGCCGGAGAAAACGATTCTCACAGCAGAATAATGGCACCAACACATTTGACTGTGGGGGGGATGGTGTGATAATGGTAGCTTGCTTAGTTTTCCACCACACCACAAATGTTTTGAATGTGGGTTAAAAACTGTGGGTTTTTTTTGTGGCATAATCTGATCAGAAAACCCTCTTTCATGCGTTTGCTGTGTTCTTGTGGCTTTCGCTGAATAACGATTTTCTTCTTGTTCCTCTTCCACAAAGTTATTCACTAGCGTTCTCTAACAGATCTCTGAGGCCGTCACAGAACGAGTGGATTTGTGTTAAAATTAAATTACACACTGCCTGGACTCTACTTACTTTTAAGGGACTCTTTCAGCCAGTGTGTTGGATTTAACAGGTTGAGTTTCAAATGTTTTTTTTGTTTTTGTTTTAACTTGCAAAAAATGTGACTTTAAAATGTTGTACAACTTTGTGTTGGGCTGTCACATAAAAAACAATAAATTAGATTAAAGATATAAGATATAACTTTCGAGGGTTATGGAGACTTTTGCAAGGGACTCTACAAGGGTTCAGATTTGTGGGCCCAGTGCCTGCATTCCTGCTTGACATAATGCTGTAGAAAGATAAAACCTGTGCCTTAACCTCTACCTTCTAAAAAATGGTGTTTACATTTTCTGATTGTAGAACAAATAGCAGCTTCTGTAGCTTCAACTCCTGCAGATAAAAATGCTTGCTGGAGTTATTTGTTGGTTGTCTGTTCAGAGTTCAACTAGAAGCAACAATAGGGTCTTTGTCGCTCTTTGCTCAGATCCTGGCAGTGATGTCCTTGGGTCCTGTGACTTTGGGTCCCGGTCGTCTCGTTTGTTCATTCCTTTCTCACAAGCCAGTGTTCATTTGGAACTGATTTGTATATATGCATTCAAACGCTCCAATCATTTTTTTCTAAGTCAGCCTGATCCTGCTTCCAAAGAACTATGGAGCCATTTTATGCTTTGGAGCCAAAATGTACCTATCAAACACAGTTTGATAGGTACATTTTACAGTACGACTTGCTTGTGAGAGCATGAAAGCTATGCAAGCTGTGAAGCACTCAGTCACAGGTATTAATGTTTGATGCAAGGAAGAATGGGTGTTGATCTGACACTGTTAAATTCCCAACTAACCAAGCAGCACAAAGTATGTGGCGGCATGTTTGGGACAATAAATGAACTCCCTGTATTGCAAACCATCTAAAGTAGGTTTGGGACAGACACCAATGAATCTGCTTTACCTGGTAATCTGTGATTAGGTTTCACATAAAGACTGGACCATTGTGCATCTTATGCTGAGATCCCACATGTGGTCCAAAAACCCATCTCCCATATGGCAAACTACAAGCAGAACTTCCAATGGCGTTGTTTTTGGATCGCTTCCATACTAATCAGATTTGTGGAAAAATGCTGGAGCTGACGAGAGGCAGTTGAAAACAATCAAGACAGTTAAAGAAGCGGAACAACAACATGCAGATATGGGGATTACCAAAACAAGACAGGAAATACAAACTAGGTCACTAAAATGCAAGAAAACCAGAAAAGTTTTATTGATAGCAATAACAAAGAATAGCATTTTTCTTTTAGAGTGTTGCTTCAGCTGCTTCCAGTACAATGAGATAGATTAACTTATACCTCTTTAGCACAACAGTAGTCTTTGAAATTAGCTTGTTGTGACCCAGTTCGGCTAGGGAAGGGGGAATTAACATAATACCCTGGAATCAGATGTTAAAATGGAGGAACAAAAGATTTTAAACAGAAAGGAGCCACAAAATGAATACAGAACAGAAAGGGTAGAAGAAAATGAACTACTAAGGCACTAAGAGTCTCAATAAAACAAACAGGTGCCCAAAACACAGGCTAAGGGAAGCCTTAACTAAAAATGGGGCACAAAACAAAGAACTAACAATCAACCCAACTTAGATAAGGCAAAGTGTTATCATCCACAGCTGGCCTCGATTGCTTGTAGGAGAAGGGAGGAACAGGATCTGCAGGAACCCACACTGACGGAGAGAAAAAAATTACAAACGGAATAAAACACTCTGAAAAACAGGTCGTTGGAACACAAAAAAGATCACAAGGCCCCTGTAAAAACAGGTGGCCGTAACAAGCTACTTCATAAATTGTAGAGTACATGACAAATACAAAAAAAAAAGGGAAAAAAAAGACCTGTATTCTCAGAATAAAGATGACAAAAAGACGATAAACGTTCTTTCTTAATCAGTAACATGAATCATGATAAGCCCACAGTTTGGAAAACTGTAACAAATATATTTGGAATCTAATCTTTTTGACTGTGATAAGACATGAAGAATGTATTAGTTTCTGTCAGTGGACGTGATGTTTCTGGATTTAAACTGGCCGCTCAGCTGGACAGTATGTGGAGGCTTCAACCCAAGGTCAACACGGGTAACAAAAAACACGTTTCTTGAGCTGGTTAAACTGTTAATCAGTAGCCCTGAAAAAAAGAGAGATGATTACAGCACTCTCAGTTCTGCTTTGCTGGTTTCTATTTAAGGAGAATTTCAGCCTGAACCTAAAAAAAAACGTTTTTACTTCTTCACAGTTGAAAAAAATGGATTTTGGATTTGACTAAAATCCATGATCTGATTTTGGTCAATTTATTTACTATTCGTCATTTCGTCATATTATGGAAATTGTTATCAGCAGTTCTGCAACTAAAGCCACACTTTACAATACAACAGAGGTTGGATGATAGCAGCTGTAAAATTAAGGTTGTGGTTTCCACATCACAGATGATTCTCGGGTAGGCTGCAGACATTGTTTTAGATGTTAGATTAGATGTTTGCTACACTGCTCATCATCTTACATCTGTAATCTTTTTATCATCCCGTGCTTTGTCCTCTCCTTTAACTCTGTATTGCTGCAGCAGTAACTTATAGGGGTTTAACCAGTGCAGTTATTTTTATATATATAAAAAAAACAAAAAACTTACCTGCTGATGTCCAGTTCACAGCAAACCATAGGAACACATTACTCAAAAAATAGATAACTCACGGGGCGTCGCGTAGCAGAGTGGTTGAGACGGGCCCCCCATGTTCGGAGCCCTCAGCCCTCGACACGGTTGTCCGGGGGCTCGATTCCACCCCACGGACATTTGCCGAATGTCTCTTCCCCCACCTCTCTCCTGTTTCTACACAATTTCTACTGTCGATAAAGGCCACTGTGGCCACAAAAACAAAACAAAAAAATAGATAACTCGCAATTCAATTTCAGTGGTGTTCAATTCAATTTATTTACTGTATATAGAACCAGAACCAGAACCTGGTTGTCAGTGGCCACCTGCGACGACCGTCTGGGAGTTTGAGAAGACAGAGCAGAGACACAAAAAAAACCAAAAGTACTGATGTAAGAGTACTTTCTATATTAAAGAAAGTAAAAAGTTGATAAAAGGACACAGAGAATGTTCCGTTACTGGAAGCATCATCCCAGTCGATGCCCCCCTCCAACAAGACGTCACCGCTGAGCAGGGTGCCAGACAAATATATATCCAATCATTGGTTAAGATTGAGGACATTTAGTCAGCCCGTCAGCACAAGCAGGCCAAGAGCTTCTCCAAAGACCCTGGGGAAAGCTTTCACCTCACTATCCTTCTATCAGCAAGAGTGAAGGCAAAGCACAGAAAATGTATTTGTATAGCAAACTTTCAGCAACAAGGCAATTCAAGGTGCTTTGGGTGATTAGGGCAGATAATCAGCAATACAACAACAATAAAAACAGAAAACGCAACACTGAAGACATAAAAACATTAAGACATACTACTGTTATGACAATCCAACTATTATTAGTCAATTTATGAAACGCAGCTCTAAATAGATGGGTTTTTAGCCTTGATTTAAAGGAACTCTGTGTTTCAGCAGCTTTGCAGTGGTTTGGAAGTTTGTTCCAGATTAGAGGAGCATAGAAACTGAAAGCTGCTTCTCCATGTTTGGTTCTGATTCTACGGGATGCTGAGTAGACTGGAATTAGAGGACCTGAGTGGTCCGGGGGACTGGTATAAATACAACCATATAAATACAACCGATCTTCAACATACTTTGGTGCTAAATCATTCAATGATTTATAAACTCTCTATAGATAGATAGATAGAGAGAGACACATGCACCCCATATTTGGAGGATACTGGTCTTTAACACAACCAATCAGGTGTTGATTCCCGGCCTTTTTTGACCTGTCTGCATGTCTTCCCTTATTTTCCCTCTGCCCATTTCCTGTCTAACTATTTGCATATAAAAGCCCCTAGTGACACAAAATGTAACTTTTTGGTACTCTTTTTTTTATGTTTGATGATTTCTTGCAGATAAACATTTCATTGTCAACCATGAGGAAACATGTGTTTGAAGTACTAATCCAAATCCAACACTCAAAGAACAACATATATATAAGAACAACACACACCCACCCACACACACACACACACACACACACCCATATATATATATGTATATATATATATATATATATATATATATATATATATATATATATATATATATATATATATATATATATATATATATATACCACCTCTAAAAATATGAAATCTAAAAACTCATATGCAGTTCAGAGAAAACTGCTCCACACCACTTCATGGTTTCCTGCTTGCTTGAGGGTGTCAATGATGGCCTTCTGGGCAGCAGTCAGGTGGGCAGTCTTACCCATGATTGCGGTTTTGAGTAATGAACCAGGCTGGGAGTTTTTAAAAGCCTCAGGAATCTTTTGCAGGTGTTAATTAGTTGATTCAGATGATTAGGTTAATAGCTCGTTTAGAGAACCTTTTCATGATATGCTAATGTTTTGAGAAAGGAATTTTGGGTTTTCATGAGCTGTATGGCAAAATCATCAGTTTTAAAACAATAAAAGACCTGAAATATTTCAGTTGGTGTGCAATGAATCTAAAATATATGAAAGTTTAATTTTTATCATTACATTATGGAAAAGAATGAACTTTATCACAATATGCTAATTTTTTGAGAATTATAGCTATTGTGTCTCTGATATTTTACCCAATTTGTCATGTGATGTGATCCGTCACCCAAAGTGAGGATGTTCACATGACTTTGGTTTCAAAATACTGCTCTGTTCAATTGTTTCGAACTTCCCTTCCTGGTTGAAGTCACCCTTTTTGCTGAAAAAAAAGGTTATGCTTAGAAATAAGAATCTCAAGTCTGGTTGGCACAGCTTCATTTCCTTAATAGGAAATGGCACAAAAACATTAATCGTTGGTGGGGTTCTCATTGAGGGTTTTACAGCATACACCAAGCTACTCATCCTTTCCATACAGGTCCTACAACACAAGCAACAAAAAGCCTAATTTAACTTGCAGTCCGTCAGCCACACATCCTTTCAGATCTTCCTCAATCCCTGCTAACTTGAGAGACCCACTGAAATGAGATCCGTTTGTCACTCTGATGTTCCCGGTGATGTTCTCTTATTACAAAAACACGGAAATGGAAACACACCTCACTCCTCATTGAGGCTGCAGTGAGGCATGCATGTGTGGTTGGCACATCACATGTCAGGAAGAGATGTTGGATTTAATATTGTTGACTGGGGATTCTTAATAAATGTTATGCATTCAATTCAATTCAATTCAAAAATACTTTATTGATCCAAGAGGGAAATTACGTGTTGTTGTAGCTCATATAATTAATTCTTTAAGGAGTTGTTGTAGATGATGATGGCTGTGGGCAGGAAGGATTTCCTGTAGCGGTCTGTATTGCAGCGAAACTGAAGAAGCCTTCACTTGAAGACACTCTGTTGTTGTATGACAGTCTCATGAAGAGGATGCTCAGGGTTGTCCATATGTTTTTTGATTTTATGAAGAATCCTTCTTTGCATCATCATCTCCAGAGGTTCCATAGTCGTCCCCAGAACAGAACCAGCCTTCGTTATCAGGTTGTTTAGCCTTTTTAAATCCCTGGCTCTGATGCTGCTACCCCAACAGATGACGGCTGAAGAGATTACACTCTCCACAACTGACTTTTAGAAGATCTGCAGCATCTTGCTGCAAACCTTGAAGGACCTGAGCTTCCTCAAGAAGTACAGTATGTTCTGTCCCTTCTAGTAGTCGGTTTCACTGTTCAGTCTCCAGTCCAGTCTGTTGTCAAGGTGAACTCCGAGGTATTTATACTCCTCAACCACCTACACTTCTTCTCCCATGATGGAAACAGTGTTTGACTTATCCCTGTTTCTTCTGAAATCTACAATCATCTCCTTTGTTTTGTTCACATTCAAGGTAAGACAATTGTTTCCACACCCACTTAAAGCGGTCCACCAGCTCTCTGTATTCAGCTACTAGTCCATCTCTGATACACCCAACAATTGCAGAGTCATCTGAGTATTTCTGCAGATGACAGGTCTCTGATTTGTACTGGAAGTCTGAGGTGTACAGAGTGAAAAGGAATGGTGAAAGTACGGTCCCCTGTGGTGCTCCTGTGCTGCTTCAAGATTTAACCATCCAGAAGATTCTTTAATGAAACACACACATTTGAATCACAAACGTGTTTTTTTTATTGGGATTTTAAGTTATAGACCACCACAAAGTAGTGCATGGTGGTAAATTTGAAATAAAGGCAATATTTTTTCATAATTATTTTTCTACAAACAAAAAACATGAATGATTTGGCATGCATTTGCATCCAGCTCCCTTTAATCTGAAACTGTTAAATAAAGCTTTAGCACAGCCAACTGCCTTCTGTAGTAACCTAGTTATCTGAGTCTGACTTTTTTGTGTAGTTTTAATCTCAGTTAGAAAAACCTACGATAACATTTCAATGGTCATGAAAGCTTACAGTTTTAGACTTGACTTGAATGCACCTTGGAGTTAAAACATGTGCTGAAGCACAGCTGCTGGTGAGATATAGAATAGAAGAAGAAAAAAGAAATATCCTTTATTGTCCCACAGTGGGGAAAAACAGGTGCACCAGAAGCAAGTTCAAGGTAGGTGGGAACATGCATATTCACACAAGAGGAAGAAAAAAAAGACTGTAAAAGACAATGCAGTAGGGACAACTTAAAAAATAATGTAAATGATACTGTACTGTTACTGGGAATAGCATACTCAGATTAAAATAGATGCACAGCTGAGTAGGGTAATTTAAAGAAAGAGAAATGTGTACAATGTGTCAGTACAGAGTAAATATGCATTAAAAACAACAATAGATTAAAATAAAAATAAAAAGTAAAAAAAATGATGGTTATAAAGTCTAACAGCTGCTGGAAGGAAGGACCTACGATAACACTCTTTTATGCACCTAGAATGCAGCAGTCTGTTATTCCTGGAGCTCTCTAGTTTAACAACAGCTTCATGCATGGGGTGTGAAACACTGTCCAACAGTGATGCTGTTTTAGCTGCACTGGGTTGAGGGGTCATCATAGGACAGAACTGGCCTTCCTGTTGAGCTTATATAACCACTTCCTCTAAGCTGTAGATAAGCTGTGGTTCCAAAAGAGTACACCATAAAAGATGGCTGATGCCAACAAAGAGTCAGGATAAGGTCCTCAGGTGTGCCTCAACTGCCTTAGCTGATGGATAACACTCTTTTATGCACCTAGAATGCAGCAGTCTGTTATTCCTGGAGCTCTCTAGTTTAACAACAGCTTCATGCATGGGGTGTGAAACACTGTCCAACAGTGATGCTGTTTTAGCTGCACTGGGTTGAGGGGTCATCATAGGACAGAACTGGCCTTCCTGTTGAGCTTATATAACCACTTCCTCTAAGCTGTAGATAAGCTGTGGTTCCAAAAGAGTACACCATAAAAGATGGCTGATGCCAACAAAGAGTCAGGATAAGGTCCTCAGGTGTGCCTCAACTGCCTTAGCTGATGGAGTCCACTCTGACCCTTGCTGTAAAGAGCATCAGTGTTATACGTATATGTCTCAGTGGGGAACCTCAGTTGGCCATAACACATGCAGAACCCATTTTAAATAGGTTCTGCTGTTCCTGACCGCAACACGTGTAAAAAAAACCTAAAATCTGGAAAGTAGAAAAGAATGATCTGTAGATCAAAAACTTTTCAAGAAAACTTTAATGTGTGCCTGATTCTTTACTAGGTTAGAATAGGTATGGATTAAGTTAAACAAGATGTCCAAATTAGTCATAAAACAAACAAAACAAATATTACTTTAACAATTCGTTATTAAAGAGAATTATCAGAGGATCAGCTGCTTTCTGATACACATCATTCAGACAGGTTTTTCTAGCTAGACATGCATATTCAATGTGCCCAATCAAGAATAGTCAGCAACACACCTTGTTAGAATTCTCTGCACACTGCTAACTGACTTCTCTCTGACAGCTGGTATTTATCATATTTAAGTCCATCCACAGACTCTGGAACAACAAGATGGATTGTTTTAAGACAGGTGCATTTATATTTTTCGAATGTCAAGTCGAATTTTGTTTTGCTAGGCTTCTCTTCCTAATGATTTACTAATAGGAACTAATAGTAACTCTCTACTCTGAGAAGTAGGTGCCTCCAGCTGGAAGTCTGTAACTCACTGATCAATTAAATGGCTTCAACTGTGCAAACAGACAGGTAGACCGATAGTGGATGCTTTGGGTCCAAAGTGACTAATATAGACAATATGACACGTTTTTTTCTTTTAAAGGTTTTTTTTGTGGCCACAGTGACCTTTATTGAAAGTGGATAGGCTTACAGTAAGGGGAGATACATTTGGCAAATCTCCCTGGGCCGGAATTGAACCCAGGACAACTGCATCGAGGACTAAGGCTTCTGAACATGGGGTGCCTGTCCCAAGCCACTGCGCCATGTGACGCCCCAAGTTGTTTTCTTAAATGGATAGTCCAACAATGATAAAGGCCTTTTTGGACCGCTTGGGACTAGTTCACACATCTTGCAACCAGTTCGTCTCAAAGTGTTATGACATGATACGCCTCAAGTTTAGTAACTTTCTATCCAATGAGTTAGTTGGCCATGTAGAATTGGATCTGTGGATCCACTTTAATTCTGTTGAAAACCCTGTGGTTTTAAAAGAATAGTCATGGTCTTTATGTTTCTACACTTAAAGCCCTTCTTATTTCTTAAAAAAGCTAAAGCCTAGGTTCTCAAACTGTGCTAAAGCTAACACTTCTGGAACTTGGGTTGGATTTAGTGGTATGCAAAATAAACTTTGGTACCAACCAGCTTCCTCCCACATGCCAAGAACAGGACCAGCTAGGTTGATTTATTACTCATAATTGCCCTTTGGTATGTATGTGTGTGTATGGTATTTTTTCCTGTGTGTAATGGTAACCTGTTTAGGGTAGCCCGCCTCTCACTCAATGATTAATAGGCGCCGCCTACCTCCTGAGACCCTGCAAGGACAACCGAGTATGGACACTGGATGGATGAATGTTTAGATGAACTTAAAGGGGCTATATGCAATTTTCTGAAATTTAAACTCGCGACTGACCCCATGTGGCCAAAAACGGAACTGCTCTTCCTTTCTGCTCGCTCTCGCAGTGCGCGCTCGTGCGCCGATCGTTCTCAATCTTTTATCTTTTTTGGGCACTTGTCAGAGGTTTAGCTTTCTTAGTCTTATGTGGAGTTACTGTTGGTGTCAAAGTTGTCCTTGGTCTCTTCTGTGTATTCACACAATCCATTTAACTGCTTGCGAGTGCTGACTACCGGTAGTGCCAGAGTGATCTGAAACGTTTACCATGAACGCGCTTGCCGTCACATCCGCCGACAGCGCGGGAAAAATGGGACCCGACAGAAAATAGAAAAAATTGGATACAGGCTTATAGGTGCACCCACTGTGAGCTGACAAGGTGTCAGTGTGCTCATCATGAGATGTTTGAGTCATAAATGGTCAAATAAAAAGGCTATTGTTACGTTTATTTTGGGGAAAAAGTTGCATATAGCCTCTTTAAAGACCTTGGATAACTCTGCTGAAGTTTTGTATTAAAGTATCTCCATCCTTGATTAGCTTAGTCCAGACTAATCAACCAAGAGATAAATGTCCTTTGTCATCACATCTCAGATGTGGCAGGAAGTTCCTGTAGTGCTGGAGAGACATTTAAAACCTGGTGACCTCAACTCCAAATCAAAAGAAGAAGGCCAGGGATATATAAAGCTTTGATCCATTCAGGATATGTGCTTTTAGTGCAGTTTAAGTTTGGTCTGATCAGCCGTTTCTTGTGGAACTGATTGAAAATTCTTCTATTTGTTTTATTTTTCAACATCACCTGTTTGTCTGCCTGCAACAATCCCAAGCATTTTGCCCTGATACATTACTCAGATGTTTTTCTGTACGAGGATGCCTGAGAAGCGACTTGTTTTATAACTGCTGAGAGACTGTTCCTTAGTCATCTATCAATACTTGGCAGGTAACCTTTCTCTTTTGTGTGCTGTTACATCGAGACATGGTTCACGGGTGGGATACGAGAGACCCCAAATACCAAAATATCCAAGTCTATGTGTTGCCTCCAGTCATTCCTCAGATCAACGCAGCAACACTTGCAGTTTTAAAAAAAAACTTTGCATTGGTTTTTTTCTGAAAAAAAACAACTGATAAAATCCAACTCCTGTTGTCAATTTTGTTGTCTGTAGGTATACGGTAGTGTTTGTACAACTTAATATTCACTCAACATTTCAGTGCATCTTACCGAAAACATTAGTAACCTAAATCTTGTTAGAGCTTCCCATGGTTCAGGTTAGTACTGCTACTCCTATATAAGCATACTAAAAAAGTAGTCAACCATCCATCCATCCATCCATCCATCCATCCATCCATCCATCCATCCATTTCTTGTTGCCACTTATTTAGTCAGGGTAGCAAAGTATTGCTCCAGCAGTAAACGCACCAGAGTCAGGGTACACTCTGCTCCGGTCCATCCACGAGACTCATCAGTACCTGTGAGAATCTGTTTCAGTCTGTTTAGACGTAGGCTTGAATCTGTTAATGTAGGTCACAGCAACGATTTTATTAAGCTGAGTAGACAAGCTCTCTTTCAGTCTCACTTTATCTCTTAGACATGTTTCAGCTTGTTAGTGGTTGCTCAAGTTCTGCAGAAGCTGGACGATGATCCAGTTAATTCTATGCTGTATAGTAGTGACAGAAAACATGTAGGAGCAGAAGCTCGGCATTCTTGATCACAGCCCTAAGCCTCTTTTTTAGAGATCTGCTTGGAAATTACATGCTTGTGATTAAGTGAGTATATTTCTGTGACCACAAAGTCTGTTTAAATACTTTTTAGCAAATAAAACAGGAAACCCCTATGAGAATCATTAGGATGTGTAAATGTTAGTTTATGTGTTATTGATGAAGTGTAAATGAACACGGCACATTGTGAAAAAAATTGCAGCTGAGCCCTCATACCTCAATGAATTCATAGTTCAAATCTGAACTTTATCTGTACAAAAATTGATTCTAACAAACTGAAAAAATGATTATTATGGAAGTTTTTATACAGAAACGTCAGGCGAGGTTGGCACAGTGTGCCAATCTGTGTCACACTGCGCCATTTGACTTTTCTCATGTACAATATTTTTAATTAATATGTCTAAATGGTTTCAAAATATTGAAATACAACCGTTTTTATGATAAAAAAATCATTTTATATATATATTTATATAACATTGACAAAGCTGGGCTTTGCCCCCACCAACATGGATGCTGTATTTACACACCCTTGTATCTTCGTAACTGATTGGTGAATTCGGCCATATGACACCTCTTTGCGTCATATGGCCTAGTGATGGTCAGAGGACCCAGTGTCACCAGTGTTCGGCAGCCTCGCTTCTGTCAGTGTGCCTCAGGGCAATTGTGGCGACAATGTGGCTTGCCATCACCAGTGTGTGAATGTGTGAATGAATGCGTGAATGACGGAATGTAGTGTGAAGCGCTTTGGGGTCCTCAGGGACTAAATAAAGTGCTACACAAGTAGAGGCCGTTTATCATTTACCATACTAGGCAATTGACAGCACGGTCAGCCAATGGAGACTCGCCAAAACTGCAGACTGCGTTTTGGTGAGTCACATGATATTTTTCAAGTTGAAACATCAAAGATAAGGACGATTTTTTCAGGGCTGTTAGCCAAAATGATTTTTATAGTTGCTGTACTTTGGCTTGTATCTGTTTGAAACGTAAGTGGAGAGTGTTCTGAGACAAAGTTTTAGCATTAGCATGGCGTCGCTTCAATCGGGGGTCAACGGTGTAAACAATCTGAAGTTCTATTGTGTTAGAGACATATATATAAATGGCAAATTCATCACACAGGGGTGGGGGTATGAATACCCTCTGAATTACAACCAATACTATGTCATATCATTTAGTCATTGTTTTAGTTGCGTTTAGAGTAGGTAAGAAATGTTTATATAGCATTGGAGCTCAGGCTCCGCTGTTTATTTAGAGGTACGGCTTGACAACATTCATGTTGAAATGAGGCAGATTAGCAGCATCAATGTCTGTAGATTCAAACCGAAACTCGAGAATCCCCAACCTCACTGTTCAAGGCATATGGTTGAGTTGTGAATGTGAGGAAATATTGACCTTTTTCCATCTTTCTGCTCTTGATGATTGTGAGCAGCCTGCTTTGGATCATTTAAGCCTTTCTTAGCGCAGCATTTTCCACACCTATAAAAAGTATTCACCTCCTTGGATGTTTCCCGTTTTTTTATTGCTATTGCAAATCAATCATGATCAACAAATTTGGGCTTGTTTGGACAAAAAAAAAACATCAACAAAATAATGACAATTAAATAAACATATGTAACATAAAATAAGTGATTGCATAAATATATCACTTTTAAAGTGACTGGCCTAATTCAGCAGAGGTTGGTGCTAGTAGTCTCACAGTGAGTGGAATGGAGATCACCTGAGTGCAGTAAGTGTGTCTAAAGTGATTGTAATATAAAGACAGCTGTGTCTGTAAGGTCCATTCACTGGTGAAGACTAAAGAACGCTCCAAGCAAATCAGAGAAAATGTTATTGAAAGTATAAGTCAGGAGAGGGATACAAAAAAAAAATCTTCAAGGTCCTGAACATCCCCTGGAGTTCAAAGCCATTATCAAGAAATGAAAGCAATGTGGTCCATGTATAAATCTCCCTAGATCAGGCCGTCCTTACAACCTGAGTGACTGTGCAGGGAGACTAGTGAGAGAGGTCACGAGGGAGAGACGAGATGGGAGAGACGAGATGGGAGAGACTCCGCACACAACAACGGTTGCCCAGGTTCTTCACCAGTCCAAGCTTAATGGGAGAGAAGCAATGAGAAAGTCACTGCTGAAGAAAACTGAAATCAGGGCCTCGACCAGAATTTGCCAAAAGACATGTGGGAGACTCCATGGTCAGGTGGAAAAAAATTCTTTGGTCTGATGAGACCAAAATGGAATTTTTTTGGCCATCAGACGAAACACTATGTTTGGAGGACACCAAACACTACACATCACCACAATCTCTAATGTGAAGCATGATGGTGGCAGTGTCATGCTGGGGATACTTCTAAGCAGCAGGCCCTGGAAGGCTTGTAAAGGTAGAAGGTAAAATGATTGCATCAAAATATAGCAAAATCCTGGGGGACAATTTCTTTCCATTTGCAAGAGAGCTATGGCTTCAGAGAGGATTTATTGCCCAGGAAGACAACAACGCGAAGCGTCCCATCACTTCCGATCCCCACACAACCTGACAGAGCTTGAGCTACTGACCTGAAGGGGGCGAACATTTATGCAATAACTCATTTTATGTTGTCTATTTTTATTCGATTGTCATTAATTTGTAGAAATCAGATTTCACTTAGACATTAAAAGGTTTTTTTTGGTACTTTTTTTTTGGTCAGAAAAGCTAATTTTTTCACATGATTGATTTGTCAAAGCAATAAAAAGGGTAAAACATCCAAAGGGGTGAATAATTTTAATAGGCACTGTGTTTCCAACACTTTTCGCCTGACTTTTTCAAAATTGCAAGATGTTGCAGGTGGTTTTGCAATAAACAATTTTTACGCAAATCTGCAACTATGCTCTGATTTAGAAATGACAATATTTTCATTTTCGGGAACATTTTAAAGTGTAGTGTCTCTTTTAGAAAACATTAGGACTTTCCCACATGCAGGAAATTCCTCAGACACCATCTAATGTAACCACTGCCGTTGTGAATGCCACGCTGTGCAGCTGCAGCCTCCCTGCTCTCCTGAAAGCTCTGCAATTACGCCTAAATGGAGTCTTCTATTGTGGTTTGAACATGTGTTTCTGGAATGTCATTTGGAGATAGAGAAACAAAAAAAAAAAAGACTCAGACTGTTTCCATAACAGTGAGATTTGCAGCAGCTGTTGGAAATTAAAAATGTTGTGCCTGTGTCTGTCATAACAGTGAATCATTTCAAACAGAAAAACTTAAAAACAAACCTGATGTTACAGTGAAAGACAAACAGTTCAGTGTTTATTATGTTTGAATTTTACACCCCAATTTTTTTTAAATAACTAAAAAGGCATTTTATGTAGTAATAAAAACATCAGAAGAACAATAAAACGGTACAGATTCATCAGTGGCATCTTTTGCTTGTTTGAGGGAGACATAACTGAGATTCAGGAGTTTATATCACTGACAGTGTCTTAAATATTTAAAATTCTGCTTCAAACTACTTTATTGAAGGCTTAATTTGATGGAACACAAAGTAATGCATAATTGTGAGGTGGCACAATACAAATAATTTCAAATAAAATTATTAAATCTGTGGGGTACATTACTGTTTGATCATTATTTTGGTAGAACCACCCATCTCTGCAATTACAGCTGCAGATTTCTGCTCATTCTTCTGCACAGAACAACTCAAGCCCGGTCATATTAAATGATATTGGTGTACATTCATCTCCATTGGATTTCTGTCTGGATTTTAATTAAGCTATTTTAACACATGAATATGTTTTGATTTAAATCATTCAGTTGAAGCTGTATCTATACAGTTTGGGTTCTTGTCCCATTCTCTTCCTGTGTTGTTCTGTATTTAACTCCATCCATGTTCACATCAAATCTGATCAACTTCCCAGTCGCTGTTTAAAATATAAGATATGCCAACAGCATGATGCTGCCACCGCCATGTCCGTTTACAGAGAAGATATATGGTAAATTAGAGGAAACCAAAATAAAACAACAACAAAAAATTATTCAATATCCTACAAGCGCATAAATAAACACAAACAAAACAAATAAACCATAACAGTGGCTATTCACCTCATATTATAAGTTCATATGAGTTTTGATCATTTGAGTGATATAAGCCCATAGTTTGTTTTAAATGACAATCATGCTGTAGTCAGTCACATTTCCCCCTTTTTTCTACGTTTTGCATTAGTCTGTTGTATTTGTGCATTTCTTATTCCTAAAGCCTGGTTAATTATTATCTGTCAGCTGGGGATCCGAAGACACACAACACCATCATCCGTCGACACAAGTGCTCTGCGGCAGGCCCGCAGTCGGTGATGGAGACATGCCTAATTTTTTCCAGTGTCTGTCTAAAACTACGGAGACCGCAAGCCTGTGATTGGTTAGCACACGAGTTCGTCAACAGCTCCGTCATTTCCAAAAAAACAGAGTGCTGAAGATATCTAGCAGCAGACATGGAGCAGAATGTCTTGGATAACAAAGACAATTCAGCATCCAGTGAATCAGGAGCTTTTTATTACATTGGTAAACAAAAAGCTCTTTTGAGTATTGAATTAGTCGAAAATTGTTCACGTGAAGAGTTTTAACTTAAAAATAAAAATGAAAAGTCACTGTTGTTGACCAGACATGATTGCAGCAGTGGCAGGACCTCCCCAGAAAAGCACTACGACCCCCTGTTGTCCTGGCTGTGAATTGCTTTGCAAGACTCCCCAAGCAAAGGAGAAGTTTGAAAGGAAAACATTTCTGTCGGTACGAGTGCGCCGCAGTGCAAACTTGCTTGCGGAGACGTATAAACTAGGCTTTCAAGGAACTCTTATAAGAGAAGATAGATTGCAGTGTTCAGTATCACAGGCGTGGAAAGCACATAAACTGTTGAAGCGCTGAGACATTAATGAGAAGAACTAATTGTAGTGTTAAGGTAAGGAGAAGTTCTTTCCTTGTGAAATGTGGTAAAAGTTTCAGAAAATGTAAATTCTAGAGCAAAAATTTAATTACTTAAAAATGTTTTGGAAATGTATCGTAAAGATGCAACAGCTGTCGGCTCTTTGAGAAACATAATCCAGGCTCAGCTTTGATTATTTGTTTGTACTTTTTATGTTTATGTTTTTAATGACCCTGAAAATTTATAGGCAAAACTAATTTAACAGGACTTTAATTTTTTAAACACGTGGACGTTTTCACAAACCAGTAGAACACTTCGCAGTTTGAATTTCTTCCCACAACTAAAGCCTCCCAATTCTACGTTGTGCTACTTTCACTGTGATGAATCGGGGGATTTCCATTTATATTCTCTGACACACAGTTAAGGACAAGCTTCACAGAAAGTGTTTCATTCTTTCTTTCAGCTTGGTGGCGTACCCGAAAGGACCTTAAGACTTCTCTGTGTGACATCAAGCGTCTCTGTGTGCTTTGAGCTATTAGGGAGATAATGTTTAAACACAAGCCAGATAGGTTAAATAAGGTGAAACAGTGATCAGCTTGTTTGTGAATATCATCCACAACATATGAACACATATAAGTTTAAAAAACATTTGAAATGAATCACAAAGACATGAAATATTTAGTTAATAAAGCAAAGAAATGTTTTAGGATCACAATAAGTTAAGCTTGGTGAAAAGTGACAGTTTCGTTAGATACTAGAATAGTTTGTCATACTTTTGATCGGAATCTGGCTCATCCTTTTCTTTGTTTGTTCAGCACAAAAGTTAACCCGAAGGTTGACGTCTACTTAACCGAGGACACGCTCAAACTAAACAATCAAAAAAAGTCAGATATTTCCCAGTGTGATTGTTTTCTAAAATATGAAATCGCAAAACCTCTTGATTAATTTCATTCACAGGCTAACAGTGAGACATCAATAATATGGCAGTGTTTAAAATTGTGCAGCCATACAGTATACAAGGCTCTAACGTTCGCCCCTTTCACAGATGTCTTCTGCTTTTGCTTTTGTGTCACACTTACAGCAAATTGTTCAGAATAATCAAATATTAATATCAGACAAAAACGGACTTCTAATTGCTCCCTTGTTAGATAATAAATTAAGTGTGATTTTCCAAACTTCTATATGTTCTGTTTCACTAGCCATACCCAGACCTGTATATTCAGGAAGTACATTGAATGGAGCCTGTCTGAGAATTTGAAGAGGTCCAGAGGTGTCTTCAGCCTTTAAGGAGTACCTGGGCTTAGCCCAGACAAGATGTGATATTTTTGTGAAAAAAAATAAAATTATTACAAAAGATCTACAAAATCATGACATCAGAATTGAGTGTGCAAAGAAGGATTATTGTAAACTAATAATACTAAACAAAAACTAAATATCCTTATGCAAACAAGTGGGCTACATCAAGTCACGATGCATCAAGAGTGTTACAATAGTGTTTACTTGGTTACCAATCTCTAGCACAAAAAGTTCTACTTAAATAACTGTAACCAATGTCCATGTTTGATTGGATCAGCTCTGCCGCTGCTGGCTCCTTCTCTGTCTATAGCTCATGTTTGCTTCCTTTTACAAAATTATTAAATCAAATCAAAGTGTGCAACAAACCAACAGAAAAACAAGTCTCACACATAGTAATACGATAATGTAATACAAACATTAAGACAATAAAACCAAATCAACAAGTTCAACAACAATGGAAGCATTCAGCCTTCCTGTCTAAAGCAGCAGTTCTCAAATGAGGAAAACTGTCTGCAGGAGGAATGTGAGTTAAAGAAATTATCAGAGCTATATTATATAGATCAATAGAAAAGAACAAAACAAATACAACTTTATAGTCAACATTGCAATATTATTTTTTGGACTGTGCTCTCTCTGTAATTAAAATGTTGTTTTGTTGCTTTTGTATCAGTAATTTTTTATGAATTTCCTTAGTCAATGTGCTTACTAAGGATAACTAGTTTGCCTTTGTGAATCACTTCATTTTACAAAGATAATTTCTTACCCTTGGCCTCTCTCTGGAAAAAGCTAAGGAGTTGCAACAGTTAAAAAAAATACATTTTCTATGATCTATTGATTTCTGTTAGTCTTAGAAATGTGGCAAATCAGGCCTCGAATTACACCAAAGCTTTTTGGGGAGCCATATTTTTCATCCTGCACTGCGATTTCCAAATTCACATGCACACACGTTTACATTTTATGGCACAATAACATCAAAAACATTTTTATTTTTTTTTGCTAATTTAACAGGTTCTGAACAGACAAAAAAGTAACAAGGGATCCACATGCAGTCCAACATGTTCTGCCTTATCAAACCCTTTCAAGAACAACAAATCACAGAGCAACTTAGATCAGAAACACCATCATCATGATCATGATCATCATCACCACCATCAAAACTTTGTCAGAGACATTCAGAACTAATAATGTGGATCTGTATTACATAGTGGGTGGTAATTATGTTCAACTTGTTAGTAATTGGAACATGACAAAAGCACTTCATACGTACCACTTCTGAGACAGCATTGTGATTAGATGCAGTTTTTCTAAATGTCATTGTCATAATTAGCCGGTAGTTGATAATGGTCAAAATGATGTTCTAACAAACCCTTGCTGTACCAAAGCAATGGTGCATGCACAGATTGTAACAGTACAATGTTGGTGACGGCGATAATGTTAGAGTTGTGATGTCAAAGACACATTTGAAGAGTTAAGAGATGACAAACAGGAGGAGGGTTGGAAAGTGTGGTTTTACAGCTCTGTGGCAGGCATAAAGCAGTGGTCTTCCACAAGAACAGCTGGAGTTTTTACCAGGTTCTCATGCACTCTAGGTGAATCTGGTGGCCAACTCCAGACCATTAACATGAAGTGAGTATCGGTGGAAAGTAAAACTGGGATTAGTAAAATCAAAAAGAGCAAATGTGAAGGTCCAGCTAGTTTATTGAAAGTAGAAATGGTTACCATCTAGTCAGAGATGTGTTTTTGTTTTGATGTGACACGCTGAAACTTGTCAGTGCTCATGCATTCAGTTGGGAACAAATAGTTTTCTGGAAATGCTTTTCAGAGAAGTGAAAAAGCTTGCTGGACCAAGAGCCCACGCTTTTGAAAAGATGACATTCCCTGAAGCAAATAACACCAGCTAAGGTCAGATGGATTCCAGGAACCGAGTCACCTCGATGCCGTTTTATTCGTGCCTTTGGCTGTCCATTAGCACAACTGCCTCTTTTAAAGTTTTGCAAGTTTTGAAAGAGTTACGGAAAATGGACGCTTTCTGAAAAATTCAGTTTCTCAGAAATGTTAAGCTTGCTTGAGGTGATTTTTCTTTTTCAGAAAAACGTGATGCCCAGTGGAGCATTTCTAACATCAATACTGAAAAGTCCCCTTCATATATCACAGCTCATCCATTTGAAACAAGCTGATAAAACATTGACTTTTTTTTCTTTTTCTCTCAGTTTTCCTGCTCCGTTCGTGCCTGTGATTTTTTTAAAAGAAGCAACTTCGAAACAAAAACTTTCTTCTGAATTATTTGACAATCCGACCAAAGCAGTTAACATCAAAACCCACATAGCACAAGTTCTGAAGATCCTGAAATTTAGAGCTCGGTGGCCTTGACCTTTTTAGTGATATTATGCCTATTAGTTCAGTTTTAATGATAGACTGTAATGAAATTTGCCAGATTTTCTATATCCAACAGTGAATGATAAATAAAGGACCTATGCTATGCCTCATGTGTTTTAGATGGATTGCCACAAAATGCAGAGCAGATTATTTAACCAGAATGCATCCATTCAGAATTTCATAGCATTTGTGAGAATGCTAAAATTATATTTATTCGAATTAGACGCACCTTTCATGATAAATGTTATAGCATGTTACATACATTTTTATGTTTTCTACTGAATTTGACCTATAGGATGGACAGGTGGGTCATGTGACTTTGACTGTTATATTGGTGTTATTATTCCATCAGAGACTTACAGCCTGTAATTCCCAAGCTAAAACTGAAGATGTCTTTTTCAAATGTGAAACACAATCAAGAAAATACAAATTTCCTCATATTTAGACACAACTGTTCTGCCCTAAAAATCAAGCAATTACAAGCAAAAAACATGTTTTCAGTAAATGTAGGCATCGAGAAAAGCAAAAAGACAGAAATTGTGTTGGTACATTAGAAAAGGGAGCAATACCAATGTAGTAAAATTTACATGCAGATATTCAGCAAACGTCAAGTTCATCAACAGAAACATCACACACATCACATGAGTTATAATCGGACCACCAAAAGGCGTACAGCCTACTTTTTAACATTGTTACAGGCTCACACTTTAAGAAAAAAACAGACTTTACAATCTCCAAAACAGCAAAGGAGGACCATAAATTATAGAAGAAACATGTTTTTTCTCTCTTTTATTCTGGGAAGAAGGAGTGAGAAAGACGTTTAGTGAAACCCTCAGGGAATGTGGCGCAATACCTAAGTTGACCGAAGAATGATTGAAGGGTCGATTGAAGGGTGGATCATTTGCATACCTCTGTGGCTGATTATTAGACAGCAGCTAAGGGGGTGAGTATAGAGAATTTCCAGAAGAGATCAGAGCAGACTGATGTAGATATGAAGGAGTTGCAGGTAAATCTGTCAAAAACAGAAGTGTGAGAGCACTGATAGATCATATGCAAAAGGACAAACAAGCTGGCTTCATTACTATGACCAGAGACTGTACTGTATCACTGGTCTTCTCACACACAGAACACAGAAATAATATAGTTCAGATGAGCCGCACCGGAAACGAGGAGCCCGAAGTAAAAGATTAATTCATGCAAGCTTATTAAATGCAGGAGTCAAACATTTTTTCATTGAAAGCTTTTATATGCAACACTGTTTTAAAAATCATGCTCTTGAGTGAAGCGTGGTTAGGAGCCACGTGAAATGATTAACAACAAAAAGTTGGCCATTTTACATTAGGAATACTATGGTGCAACACCAGTCACACAGTAGAGAAATGTATTAGAAAAGGTGTGCGAGCAGTTAACACTGTACAGTTTCTCTTTTGCTTAGAATGAGACTCAGAAGATTTTCTGTCGTTTCTGAGGAAAGGAGGGCATGAACATTGTAGAGGAAGAGGCTTTTAGAAGGGGTGGCTTTAAGTACTTGGTGGGTGGGGTGGGGGTCTGCCGCAGAGAGGTGAAGCAGTCGAAGCAGTGAAATGAAAGCCAGGGTTTTACGTTTTTTGGTAAATGCGGTTTTCAGCGAGAAATGAAACTGATGTTCCAGTTAGCATGTGTTTGTTGAGGTGTCTGTTTGCTCACTTCTCTTTCTGGTCTCCCTGATATCTCTCCCCAAACAAAGCAGAAGCACTCAAGCTTAGTTCTATGGCTTCTTTGTGGAGGAAAGCGGCAACACGCTTTTTGTGTGTTTTTTTTTTTTTTTTTTGTAAAGTTACAGCAAGCCTGTTTTGTGAACTAGTGATGCTGAAAAGCATCTATGAAGTTGAATGAAAAGTGACTTTCTTCTAAGTAATACATTTATAATTTGGTACAAAGATTGCATTAATGTAGGGCTTTGATGTCTACTAAGTTTACACCACAAGCCACTTTTACTCATTAGGAAGCATTCATAGTTATAAAGTATTTCCTATTCTATATGGTTTCCTTTCTCCTTGAAATATTACCATGAGTTTAGTTTGTCTGAACACACTTTAACACGTGGGCTGAGGATCGAACCCCACAACCATACCCGCCTTATCACCTCTCAAACCATTCTGTTAATCAGTTCTTGGTTGCATTTAAACCTTTAAACCAGAACCTTTATCCATCTCTTTCTCAGCGTTCTGTGTTCTGTTGTGGTCTAATTGGCTGATATAACTTTGATCTTTATGTAATGACTACTTAGCTAGATTGTGGTATTAAAAAAAAAGATTTTTTTCTTATTCCACAGATACACTCATGAAAAAAACAGTTTTTTATTGAGATGTGTTTACACACTGATGTCTAATCTGATTTTTTGACTTTATGGCTCTCATGCCTCATTCTATGCTGGGTCATCCTTAGGTATCACTGTAGCCATGCTGCTGAAGGACAAACTAACCACTGTTCCTCACTCTGCTGCGTTTTCTCCTACTACTCTCCAATTTTTATTATTTGCTGTTATTTCAACTGTTGACTTTCTGTTTTCTCTCAGTGTTTATCTGTCCATAGAACCTACAACGAGGAGGCAGAGAACTTGGATCCGGAAACGGAATGTGAACTCGAAATTGATGCCCTGAAAGGAGGATAACAAAGAATGCGAGGAGATAAACAAAGGCCTGATTGCCACGCATGAAGTAAGAGCATTCTGGCATCTGCCTCAGGAGAATCAGCTCCTTTTTAAGCTCCTTCTGACTGGACCTGATGAGCTCCAGCTGTGAGGACACACCTGCCGGTTGCACCCTGCAATCAGGTTGGAGAGGCAAACACACCAACCTGCACATGGTCCTGTGGATATGACTTAGGCCTGCTCTACACGGAGACAAAACGGGTTTCATTTCAAAAACAGAGTCCATAAAAACGGCACCACAACAATTTAAAAGTCTGTCCACATGAATTCCCACAAACCGGCTTAAAATGCTGTACATATGCCAGGCTCACTGGTGGCGCTGTGACACTGCCAGAGAAACACAGAAAAGAACACTGAGCATGCGCAGTCAACCCGGTGGCAAACACGACTACTCTAGCTTCGAATGAGAGCTTTATTCAAAAGCATATGGTGTCTGTGGTTCTCCAGATCCATTTTTTGCTGCTGGTGAAGAGGAGGAACAGTAAATCGTATTCTAGGATCCATAATAAGGTCAGTATTTGCTTTATTAGGACCAGAGTTGCACATGTGCGTTAAATGTGTGTTAAATATAGGAATGCCACGGCGTCACCCACTCAGAATAAATGCCGGGGAGCTCGTAATTATGGCAACAACTGAGCCGGCGTTGTGAGATTTCTTTTCAGATGAAAGAATGCAGTTCCTTTGTAAAACAAAGAACTGAAAAGGATTTTCAGTTTTTTATTGTGTGCAAAACAATGTACTTCATATTTTGAAACAGGAATTTATTGAAGCTAAAAAGATGTAATTCAAATTTTGAGCATTTTGATGTAAAGATAAGTCAGAGCGATTCAGGGTCACAAACAACTGTAGGCATAAAGATAGATATATTTTGTTCCAAACCTTTGAATTTATGAATCAGCTTTGAAACTTTGGACAAGAAGTCAGAAACTCTAATGCACCAAAACAAATAGATTTTTTCCCCAGCAAATGTTGTTGAAAGTAGAGTGTAACAGAGTTAGCAATGATGGTCATCCTATTTGTTAATTAATGTTTTGTTCTTTTATCTAGCTGCTTATAGGCAAAGCAAGGCAATTTTATCTGTATGGCACACTTTCATCAATGTAATTCAAGGTGCTTTACATGATTAAGGGTTAAAATAAAAATAGCAGTAAAACACAGACAAAGCATATAAAGTAAAAACAGCAATAAAGCAAGAAGCATACACAAAACATATGATACATGAAAACATTACTCAAAGGCAGCTCTGAACAGATAAGATTTTAGTTGTGATTTAAAAGAACTCAGTGTTTCAGCAGCTTTCCAGTTTTCTGGAAGTTTGTTACAGATTAGAGGAGCATAGAAACTGAACGCTGGTTCTCCATGTTTGGTTCTAATTCTAGGGATGTTGAGTAGACTGGAATTCGAGTAGAGAATAATACCGTAACGTTTCAAAGATACTTACATGTATTAAAAGACAAAATAAGGAAAAGCAAAGAAAAAATGTTTTACCTAACTGAATCAGGGGAAAGCATTTACTCCACCCACTGCTTTGTTCAGGCTTCTGTGCACATGTTTGATGTTCTTCAGGAAGTCTTGAGCGGAGGGCACACCCATATCCACATCCCATTCTTTTCTGCTGTCCATGATCAACATTGTTTTTACAACCAAAAAAAACAAAACAAAAAAAACACAGTTACAAAAATATGGAGTTCTGCCATTTCTGTAACACCAGCCTTGAAAAGATTAGCTTTTTTTTTAAAGCACAAACTAAAGATTATATGTATTCATTAATAGGCTACATCTGGTTTAGTTCTTCTTGACGATCAGTTTGCACTGTGTGGTTATGATATGAACCAGGCACAACAGATGTCCTGAATAGAATAAATCAATTGCCCAGCTTGGGTCATACATTGGACCAGACGCTGTGGCTCAGAGAGAAACGAGCCAAGAGCCATGAACAGAGCAGAAACAGAGCAGTCAGGGTGTCTTCTGCAGATTGGAGGAGGATGTGGGAGAGAACGGTTGTCAAGAGCTCCAAGAACAGGGTTCTCACATGCTCTGGTTAGACACAAACACACGAACCGGATCTCTAATGAGCTACTTCCTCTAAAGTGAGGCTCTCTCAGACAATTATCAGCATTTACTGTTTTGGTATGAGCTGTTCCCATGGAGATACATGATGTTCGTGGTCATAGTAACTCTCAAATCATTATCAGAAGAAGATAACGTTGCTTTTAGCTGATGTGATCATATCAATAGCTGCTCATTTTTCATGATGTAGAGCTAGGCTGCACAATGCTGAATGAAACTAATCAACTGACACAGCGCTGTGAAAAAGCATCAGCTCCCTTATATATGTCTTCTGTGTTTGCTTTTTTGTCATTGTTTCAGCTCATCACAATGATCCAAACCTACCTGGCTCTATGTGAAAAGTAACTGCCCACCTGTAGATTTAAGAAATCTGATAAAAATGACCTGTCTGATAAAATTAAGAAGGCTAAGAGATCTCAAAAAGCAACACATCATGCCATGATCTTTACATGTTCAAGAACAGAGGAAAACGTCACTGATATGCATAATTGTTGACAGAGTGGCATTTCTAAGATTTTGGGACTCCAGTGAACAACAGCAAGAGCCATTATCCACCAATGGAAATCCCACCTATCCCTGTGGGAAGGGACGGCCTACAAAAATGACTCCAAGAGTACATCAGTGACTGATCCAATCAATCTCATGACTTAAACACTGCCGGCCCTCAAATGTCCTGGTTAAGGTGATGATCCTCAAGCCTTTTGGGACATGTGTTACATGTGGTGTAAAAACTGAAACATTACGGAAACGGAACATCCGGATGACTTGATGTTATTGGCGAAACCATCAATTCTGATGAAAATCCAAAAAGAGAATATTCGACCATCAGTTCATGACCATAAGCTCAACCACACCTTGGCTATACAGCAGAACAATAATCCAAACCACACCAGCAGGTTTGATCTCTGAATGATTTTTTTGTTCCAGAACCAAATACCCAACGAAGATGAAAAACAAAACAAAACAAGGGTTTTGTAGCAGCCTGGTCAGAGTTTGGTCTAAAGTCCAATTGAGATGATGTGGATGACCTAAAAACAGCCCATTCATGCTTGAAATCTCTCTGGTATGACTGGGTTAAGAAGTCCACCTAAGAAAAGTGGACCAAAATTCCTCCACAGCACTGTAGGAGACTCATTGCTAGTATTTACAAAGCTTTGATGGCAGTTGTTGGCACCTAAGGGTGGAACAACTAGATATTAAACTTAGTGGACAATTACTTTAAAGCCATGCTGACTTGGGTAACTATTTTCCATTATCAAATGAGATCATGATTTAAAAACAGCCTTTTGCATTTATTGAAGTTATTTTTGTTTAATAATAAACTCTATTTGATGATCTGAAATATCTGAGTGTGACAACTTTGGTGACAGATCGCTGCAGCCTAACCACTGACGCAAAAGGAGTGCATGCTGTGGGATTTCCTCCCGATAGAGCAATCAGTGAATCTTGTTGAATTCTGATCACTTCAATTGGAAAAACATTCCCTGATTTTAAAATTTTGGCTGAAGTGGCGCTCGTAATTCCAGTCTCCAGTGTGGCGGCGGACTCGGATTCAACCTCTATTACGTACGGGCAGGTGAGCAGTTCAGCTGCATGCCGAGCATTCAGGCCACAGCAGGTGAAATGTTCATAATTAATTCATGTAGTCAATTCATATGCTCGATGTGTGATGGCACGATGTGGATTTGATGTTCTGTTTGTACGGATTGAACATCAAATTAATGAAAATTAGATACTATTGACTGTCATTATTAGCGTTTGAAAAATGTACATTTAAAAATAGATTATGACAGAATGTTTTTGACCCTGTTCGTCAAAATGACCGATAACAAAAATCTGTAGTTTGACCTCTGCATGGGGCCTGGGAAGTTAGGTCGGGGTGGAAGCATGGCAGTGGGCTTTTAATTCTTGCTCACGTTGGTAGTTAATCTTTGATGGTCTGGGACTTGGGTTAGAGTGGTAGCATGAAATGTGTAATTAGGCTGAAACATTGGCATCTTGGGTTGGTGGAATTAAGGCATTTGGCCCTGGGACCCAGGCCCGGCCCTAACCAATTTGGTGCCCTAGGCAAGATTAAAGGTGGCGCCCCCTTGCATTGCAGTACAGTACTTGGACTGCTAGTGTACATATACTCACAGGAAACTTAATAGCTTTGTTTTAGACATTCTTTTATTTAAATAAAACAATTGTACATTCAAAGCCAGTCAGCTGGGTCTATTGGAGCAAACAGAAGGTCCGCTTGATGCTGTTGCATACCTGCTAGGTTGTGGTGCTGAGGTGGAGGCGACAGGAGGAGCGCTTGATGCTGCTGAGGTGGAGGCGACAAGAGGAGCCCTTGATGCTGCTGAGGTGGAGGCGACAGGAGGAGCGCTTGATGCTGCTGCATCACTGCTGGTTTGTGCTGCTGAGGTGGAGGCAACAGAGGGATTGGCAAGGGTGGGAACTGAGAAACCTCAGCAGTGCATCTGAAGACAGAAGAGGAGTATGTGACACCAGTCTAATAATAAACAAATGATTTAAAAAATACAATAACATGAAATATGTTGCGGACACACAGCCATTGGGTGGCGCTAACCCACACTCTAGCTCCGACAGGAGAAGAAGAGGACCAGAGGTTATATAAGGCACTGCCGCAGACCTTCAAATCCTCTCCAGTTCTGGCCTTCAGCCAAACAGTGCCAGGACAGATCCAATCCTTCTTTCGCGGGCGAGCTACTGAATGCTGCAGAACCGCGTCGAGACTGGAGCATTACCCCACCGCGACAAAGCCTGGGACAATGCTATCTTGAACCTGCAGAGAAGGTACTGTGTCAGTGAAATGAGGTGCAGCTGATCGCTGTTTTACGGTGGCTGGGAAGTGCAAAACAAAATAACATTAACCTGAAACACTTTTACATTTTTACCGAAACACATTTACAAGTTTACCGAAACACATTTACAAGTTTACCAAAACACTTTTACAAATTCACCAAAACACATTTACAATCTTACAGAAACACATTTACAAATTTACCGAAACACATTTGCAAGTTTACCGAAACATATTTACAAGTTTACCGAAACACTTTTACAAATTTACCGAAACACATTTACCAGTTTACCGAAACACTTTTACAAATTTACCGAAACACTTATACAAATTTACCGAAACACATTTACAAATTTACCGAAACACATTTACAAGTTTACCGAAACACATTTACCAGTTTACCGAAACACTTTTACAAATTTACCGAAACACTTATACAAATTTACCGAAACACATTTACAAATTTACCGAAACACATTTACAAGTTTACCGAAACACATTTACCAGTTTACCGAACACTTTTACAAATTTACCGAAACACTTATACAAATTCACCGAAACACTTTTACAAATTTACCGAAACACATTTACAAATTTACCGAAACACATTTACAAGTTTAATGAAACACATTAACAATCTTACCGAAACACTTTTACAAGTTTAACAAAACACATTTACAAAGACATGACCTGGAAGTGATACTGCAGGGATGAGGTTAGGGTCAGGACAAGACCAAAGTGGTAACAGTAATGGAATCGATCCTGCCAGCAGCTCAATCTGCAGAGATGTTTTGCCCGTTTTTCTGAATCTATTTTCAAGTTTTAGGGGGAAGAGGTCTGATGGCGTTTCGGATATCTACTTCAAATTAATAGTTTTTTCTGCAGTTGAATCCGGCATTATTTAATTTCGTTTTCACGGTCCGCAAAGACAGGCGGACACTGTGAAGCCGTTCCATCATGTCAACAATCACACTGTATGAGTGGCCTTCGTTTAAATACTTTACGAGGCAGTCCATAAAACCGACCTCTTCTCCCTCTCCCTTCTCAAAGTCCAAACTATGTCCACAATCACCACAAAATGTCCCTAAAACTTGAAAATAGATTCCGCAAAACGGGCAAAACATCTCTGCAGATTGAGCTGCTGGCAGGATCGATTCCATTACTGTTACCACTTTGGTCTTGTCCCGACCCTAACCTCATCCTTGCAGTATCACTTCCAGGTCATGTCTTTGTAAATGTGTTTCTGTAAATTTGTATATGTGTTTCGGTAAACTTGTAAAAGTGTTTCGGTAAACTTGTACATGTGTTTCGGTAAAAATGTAAAAGTGTTTCAGGTTATTGTAATTTTGTTTTGCACTTCCCGGCCACCGTACTGTTTAGCAAGCCGGAGAGGACGACACACGCCGTCCAAGCTAATGCTACCCGCGATTCGACAGCTATAATCCTCCCACTGCTAACGGACCGCAGCTGTGGTTAGCCTGCGGGCTAATGTTGTTTTGGCTTCGCCCATCATCCAAGGAGCAACCTGGATAACTTAACCGTTCAATAAGGTCTGTCTGGGCAGAGGCGAGATTAGGTTAGTTTAAACAAGATTTAAGGGTTGTTTACTTTCACTGTGATTTGTTACTTTTGTGTAAGATTTCATTTATTGTTTGGGTACAAACAGGCCAGGCGGCCTGGAGGTTTAAACAGTGATTTTCGAGGTTTCCGATAGAAAGTTGTTTTATATCCTGCAACCTGAGTTACTCAATCCAACAGTTTTTCTTTGTTTAATGTTTAATAAATGATCCAGAGGGACTTGAAGCAGCGCCACGTGAGTTAGCTGTAAGCTACATGCTCTAGCGAACCACGTGGGCCCGCCATTGACGGCCTTTTATTCATAAACAATAAAGACTGCCATTAATGCTATTCAAAATAGAGATCGACTTTAAAACGGATAGTTTAAACACTAAAACTAATCTTTTAAGTCAGCCTTCTTGGTAAGTCAAAATACTAAATTAGATCGACATAATTGGTACGGCCGTTAACGTCAACATAAAGTCTAAATATTATTAAATTAGATCAATCACTGCGGTGACCGATCCATTAAATAGAATCAATTATCTAAAGGTTTTTTCTAATTCAGCAAATGGTTTAATGAAACATTACCTCTTCCCAAAAATGTTTTTCTTCACTTCTGCTTTGCATTGTGAATTGGTGGTTTGAAAACAAACCAGAAAGTGCTGATTAGTCTTAAACTAATCACAATTAGTTTAAAACTAATTTAGCTTCATTCCCAACACTGTTCAATACAAGCCTTGGTTTTTGAGCAAACATATTCATTCTGAACTGTGACATCATTATCAATTTATTGTTTATTGTTTCTATTTCTGTGCATATTTATCACTTTTACTGTTCTACTTCTGAGTGTTAGTTTTATTATAGTCATTCTTTTCTTAGTGGTTTAGTTGTGTGTTACTAGTTTGGTGAGTTTGTTGATTAAAGTATGTTAACTGAAAGTTGAATTCTTTTTGTAATAAACTCTTGTATTTTGGAAAACCGTTGTTGTTATTTCACCTACATGTGTAGTAACTTGCTGTTCAGGAACGCCAAGAACTTATTCCTTCATATATTGTTTAATTACCTCAGCCTTATCAGGCAGGTAATCATAAACATAAACTAAGACTGAACAATTTGGCTATTGTATTCCTGGAATCCAGGAATAAAATTATACTAATAATATTATTAATCTTATTTATAATTGCCCTAAGCAATTATTCATAATTATTCATAGCCAAAACCTACCTAGCTGTGGCACAACAAATATAAATGAGAAACCTAGAAATAAATATTGAATGAATTGAATTGAATTGAATGATTTATTTATTTGAACATATTCATCATAACATAATTTTGGCAAAATAAAATAAAATAAATTGATATGTTCAAAGGGAATTGGGTGAAGCATAAGCTTTTTTAGTTTCCTGCCCCTTTTCCCCTTTACTCAAAAATCAAAAGGAACAGTGTCATTTACATCAGTTCGCCATGGTATTCTCTAAAATTGTCTTTGATCAAATGTCCCATTCACGCCTTTACATACAGAATATTTCAGCATCCCTTTTCCCATTTATCCACCACCAACAGCAATCAACATTCACCACTACACACAATTACATACATACCCCATTATCTTTTATACTATATACACTTATACATGATGTAGACTATAGTGTATAATATACAATGTATTTTTTCAGATACAAATTATATTAGTAATTCACATTAGTAATAATTTAAATTTTATTGTCATTACAATGAAATTCTAATTAGCAGAATGCAAAAGAATCAGTAAACTGCAGTATAATATTGCATCTGTCATGCTCTAACATTAATGATGTGCACTTTAACACAGGTGTAAAGTTTAACATGATAAACACACTTTATAGACAATATGAGCTGTAACACAATTAACAGCTGGCGTTACAACTATGGAATTATTATGATTATTAATGTTATTCTGATTCATTATTACAAGGCGGTTCAGGTCTGTGACGGGGTAAGCAGTATTGCGACATTTCCTGTTGTCACTGTTGTGCTCCCTGTAAGCTGTTTGGTGTTCAGACTCTCTTGAATTGATCTTATTTTCTCTGTGCTGAGGGCTCTCTAAGTTATTTTAACACACAAGCACACTAAAACACACATTTTGTGGTGGTGTACTTTACGTTTTGTGAACTCCTTGTGTTTCACACAGCTTTTCTTGGGGTGGTAAGGTCTCGCTAGCTCAGTTATCTTAGCTTCATTGCAGCTATGGCTACTCTTCTCTCTCCTGTCTCCCTTCTCTTCTCTCTTGCTCTCTCTGTCAGATGTTTAGTTACTTCCCCGCCTCCTTTAGTGATAATGGTAACTGTAATAAATGTAATATTTTTGTAGCTTTGGAGGCGAGGGTATCAGAATTAGAACCACGGCTCCGCGCTGTTGAAAAACCAGCAGATAGCCGAAGCCCATTAGCCAGCGCGGAGCCAACAAGGATAGAACCCCCTAGCTGTCTTCCGGTAGAGCCCGCGCAGCCGGGACCCCAGGCACGTAGGAAGCATAGTTCTAGGACCCAGCCCACAGGCCACCACCAACCGGTCCACGTTTCTAACAGATTTTCCCTGCTCAGCGACACACCCGCTGAGAAGCCGACCCTGGTAATTGGCAGCTCCATAGTCAGAAACGTGGCATTAGAGACACCATTGACCATAGTCAAATGTTTGCCAGGGGCCAGAACAGTTACCCACCCATTACCCTATAGAAACAGTGTCTTGCCCACGGCCAAAATTAAATGGATTAAAAGTTAAGCCAACAAAAGCAAATTATGGAAATCTCATACGAATAAATACAAATTTGACTGAAAAGAAAAATAAATCTATTAAATGTGGTTTATTAAACATAAGATCTCTCTCCTCAAAGACTTTGTTAGTAAATGACTTGATTTGTGATAATCACATTGATTTCCTTTGTCTCACAGAAACCTGGTTGCAGCAGGAGGATTATGTCAGTATAAATGAGTCAACTCCTTCCAGTAATTAAAATTTTCACATTCCTATAAATACTGGGCGAGGGGGAGGAGTTGCAACCATTTTTCGTTCTGATTTACTAATTAGTCCCAGACCAATTGATAGCTACAGTTCTTTTGAACATCTAACCCTTAATTTTCCTCATCCAAGTTGCAAAACATTAAGACCATTTTTGTTTGTGGTTTTGTATCGTCCACCAGGCCCTTACTCTCAATTCTTGGAACAGATCTCACAGTTTTTATCTGATTTTGTATTAAATACTGATGGGGTCATTATAGTGAGGGACTTCAATATTCATGTGGATACTGAAAGTGATAGCCTAAAGGAAATAATAGTCCACCCACATAACCCGGTCCTGTCTGACCACTTCTTAATAACTTTTGAATTTACTTTAACTGACCATCTTAAATCTGAAAGAAAATTTCATTATAGTAGAGCTTTATCAGACAATGCTGTAACAATTTTTAAAGAATCTGTTCCATTCTTACTTTCCTCAGTGTCTCAGAGTAACACAGTGGATGGCAGCAATTCCAACTCTAACCCTTCAGAAATTGATGGTCTGATTCACAGCGTTACTTCCTCATTGCGTTTGGCATTAGATAGTGTAGCCCCTTAAAAAGAAAGTGGCTAGCCATAGGAGGCTGACTCCTTGGTTTAACGCAGAGTTAAAGCAGAATACTAGGAAGTTGGAGAGAAAATGGCACTCTACACACCTAGAGGATTCCTATTTAACCTGGAATAACAGTCTACTGCTATATAAAAAGACCCTTCGGCAAGCTAGAACAGCATATTTTTCATCATTAATAGAGGTGAATAAAAACAGTACTAGGTTTCTTTTTAGCACAGTTGCCAAACCTTCCCTTGATCAAGATGACTTAGTGAATTACAGACCTATATCTAAACTTTCCTTCTTATCCAAAGTCCTTGAGAAAATTGTTGCTAATCAAGTCTGTGAGCACCTAAACAGTAACGAGCTGTTTGAAGAGTTTCAGTCAGGTTTTAGAGCTCATCATAGCACTGAAACAGCAATGGTGAAGGTTACTAATGATATTCTCATGGCCTCAGATAATGGACTTGTGTCTGTTCTGGTTTTGTTAGATCTCAGTGCTGCTTTTGACACAGTTGATCATAATATTCTCTTAGAAAGGCTTGAACATGTTGCAGGGATCAAAGGAACAGCACTAGGCTGGTTAAAATCAGACTTGTCTGATAGATTCCAGTTTGTTCATCTAAATGATCAATCTTCTTCACTCTCAAGGGTTTCTTGTGGAGTTCCACAGGGTTCTGTGCTTGGACTAATTCTGTTCACCATATATATGCTCCCAATTGGTAGAATCATTAGACAGCTATGCAGATGATACACAACTATATTTATCCATAAATCCTGATGAACCCAGTCAGTTAGGTAGATTACACGCATGTCTGGAAGACATAAAAACATGGATGAATCTAAACTTTTTTCTTTTAAATTCTGACAAGACAGAAGTTGCTGTCTTTGAACCAGAAGTTCTTAAACAGAAACTGATTAGTCAATCACTTCATTTGGATGGCATTAAATTGGCCCCCAGTAATAACGTAAAGAACCTAGGCGTTATTTTTGACCAAGACTTGTCATTTAAATCCCATATTAAACAGGTTTCTAGGATTTCCTTCTTTCACCTCTGGAATATTGCTAAAATTAGAAACATCCTGTCCAGGAGTGATGCTGAGAAACTAGTCCATGCATTTGTTACCTCAAGGCTGGACACTGCAATTCTTTACTATCAGGAAGTCCACAAAATGCCATCAAAAGCCTTCAGTTGATCCAAAATGCGGCAGCAAGAGTTGTGATGAATATTAAAAAGCGAGATCACATTTCTCCTGTTTTAGCTTCCCTTCATTGGCTCCCTGTTAAATCCAGAATAGAATTTAAGATCCTTCTTCTTGCATATAAAGCCCTTAATAATCAGCTCCATCATACATCAGAGATCTAATTGTTCCATATGTTCCTAACAGAGCCCTTCGCTCTCAGACTGCAGGTTTACTTGTAGTTCCTAGGATTTCTAAAAGTAGAATGGGAGGCAGATCTTTTAGTTATCAGGCTCCTCTCCTGTGGAACCAGCTCCCAGCTTTAGTCCATGAGGCAGACACCCTGTTTACTTTTAAGGCCAGGCTTAAAACTTTCCTTTTCGATAAAGCTTATAGTTAGAGTGGATAAGGTCATCCTGAGCTATCTCTGTAGTTATGCTGCTATAGGCTTAGACTGCTGGAGGACAGACTTACCCATTTTCTTCACTCTGCTACTTCCTTTTCTCCTACGACTCTCCAGTTATATTACAGTACATTCGGTTATTTCGACTGTTAACTTTGTTTTCTCTCAGTGTTTTTCTCTCCATAGAAGATATACCTATATCAGATCTTCTGTTCCTTCTGTGTCTCTGCTCTGTCTTCTCAAACCCCCAGACGGTCGTGGCAGATGGCCGCTCCTACTGAGCCTGGTTCTGCTGGAGGTTTCTTCCTGTTAAAGGGGAGTTTTTCCTCTCCACCGTCTCTACATGCTTGCTCAGTATGAGGGATTGCTGAAGGATTGCTGTGGTTGGAAAGTCTGCATCAACAGGGCCCAACCTCACGCCAATGACTGACGCGATCTGCTGGGATTCCTTAAATAGGAAACTTTTTAACTGATTGGAATGTTTGTATAATTGTATTGAAATGACTTCTTGTTAAGTGCCTTGAGATGACATCAGTTGTGAATTGGCGCTATATAAATAAACTGAATTGAACTGAATTGAATAGAAAACGTGAGATAATGATGCCAATGAAATTAACATTAATACACCTGCTGATTAGATCTAATGTTTACACATTTGTCCGAGGAAGGTACTCATATTACTATTTTCCATAATAATAGCACTAGGCTTATCTGTTAGAACCAATGACTGTTAATATTTTGGTTAGAACTAGCAGATAGCGCTGGATATTTTTTTTTTTTTTTCTTAACGCGTCTTGTTTGGCAGTGAGGAGCTCAGAATTGGTAGTGCGGAGCACTACAGCTTTTGCTATAGTACTCCACTTGATATATGAGTGAAAATTCTTTATTATGAATTGCTGGGGTTTTATTTCCTGATATTATGGACACGGAGATGGAAAATTAAGAGAAAGAAAGAAGATGAAGAAGATAGGTAGGAAACAAAAAGTCATGAGAGAGGGTTTGTTGAAAATACAAGAGAGGAAGGGGAACAAAGAAAACACAGGAAAACATTGAAGTCTGCCTCCATACCCACAGGACGGCAGAGAGGGGAAAAAACAAAAAAATAAACGAAAAAGGAACATCGACAAAACAAACCAAACATCGTGAACTAAGAACTATACAACCACATCACACAAAAATGGATGTAAAAATACTACAACAATGTCACAGAAAAACTCATGGTACTGATTAATCAAGATCTACTAATGATAACCTCAGCCCAAGAATATATCTTTAAACACCAGAGACCCCACACCTATGTGTGTGTGTTAGCATGCTGGTGCATATAAGGTTTCTCCATACGAGTGTTCGATAGCTGGTGTGAGCAGGCATCAATCCGTCTCCCAGGAATCAATGCAGACATGAAGGAGATCGGAGCAAAGATGTCCAAAGGACCCCCAGAGCCCCAGGCGGACCCGGGCGGGGCCGACCGCATCCCCCAAGAGAGGAGCAGAGGAGAACCCTAGGGGAACGTCCAGCGGCTACTATGCAGGGGCCCGGGGGGCAGCAGTGACGAGCCCACGGGCCCCGCCGGCAACTAGCCGCGCCAGGGTGGGCCGGTCCATGGACTGGGAGTGCCAGGGCCCAGGGGCATCCCACCCCCCCAGCAGGGACCCGACAAGGGACCGGCCGACGAGGGGCCCCCGGCACCACATTAACATCATCTTTACTGTAACATTACCTTTGTCTTTGTCGTGTTTTTCCTCCTCTTCTTTTCTTTTTTTCTCCCCTGGGCACCAGATAATTTGGGACGCTATGACATATTAACTTTTTTTGACGCAATAAAAACGAAAAACGAATGGTGGGTAAAAGAAGTCTGATTGGTGGAGGTGGTTTCCCATCCTGCTTTGTGGCGCCTCATGTTTTGTTCTGCACCATGAGCTAAGTGTATGTGTAATCCCTTCAAGTCCCCCCTATTCGCGTTATAGTAAGAAACCTATAAGAGAAAGTCAATGCCATGTAAATCACATTATTGCTCCTCTCGTTGCAGTGTTAATGACTTGCAATGAAAGCGGAAAGTTTGTTACGTGGCTCTGGCGTCCCCAGGACATACAGTACCCTTAGCATTTGCCTATACTGCCTATGCCACGGGCCGCCCCTGCTGGGACCTTGGGTTGTGGTGATAGCCATTCATGGGTACCTTGACCCTGGGCTTGTACTATGGCATGGAGCCTGGTATTGGGGGACCTGACGTTGATGTATAGACCAAGCTTTGGGCTTAAAGCGGAAATCCTAATCCCAGTTTCAGGCTAGTTGTGGGGCACCTGATTTTGAGGCAGGTAACTACTTTCGGGCTTTTAGCAAGGCCCCTGATGTTGAGGGAAGGAAAATATTACAGCCTGGCAACAAGGGCCTGGTAACTGGGACCTAGAGCAATACTGAAAATTTTAGATCAGGGTGCAGAAAAAAATCCATAATTAATATGTAGCCACCCTATGGAGTTTTAAAGTGAAACTAAAAAGCTGAAAAGTTGGTGATTTAATAATGACTGCAACAAAACATAAATATTTGTAGAAAAGTTTGACATCTAAAAAAAGTTCTGCAGGCAAACATTTAGATGCTACTAGAAAAGGAGAAAATGAGTTCATAGAGAGAGGATGGCATCGTTTGCATCTGATCCTGTGTTCTTTGGAAGAGCAACATTGATGCCTATAAAAGGGAACAGCAATTACAGCCCCTGTTCTCTGGAAAGGTCATGGAAGAAGAGAATCTTTCTCTTTCTCCTTCCTGAGATTCTAGCCACAGCAACAGAGAAGTCTTTGTGTCTGTTTTAGTAGTTTGAGATGGCTGCTCAGGAGAAATCCAAAAGTAACAGTGGTGCCAATAACTAAGCTTAACCTTGCAAATCCTAGAGCTTCAATGGAGAGCACTTGTTCTAATTTGCAGCAACTAATTTAATCAGAAAGAAAATAAATACAAAACAAACTAGAGATGAAAAAGGCCTGGTGGCTTGTGTCTATAACATACATACATACATACATACTGTACATAGTGTACATATTGTACATACATACATACTGTACATACATACATACATACATACATACATACATACATACATACATACATACATACATACATACATACATACATACATACATACATACATACATACATACATACATACATGTGTGTGATGAGTAGCTGAAAAAGAAGAACTTTATATACAGGGGGAGGTGTTATTCTGGAGGGCTAAATGAAACCCGAATCTTCTGGTTTTCAGGCACATATCTATGTTCACAGTGCTCCCTCTTCTCATTTCCTGGGATTTCAGATAGCTTGGTAGTGTATTAGATACGGTGGATCTCTGATGTAGGTGCCTTTGGCTGTGAATATTAGACATTGACAAAAATACCCCACAAAAAATGCGTTAGAAAACATCTTTAGAAAAGTCTTCTGTTTCCTTTTTTTATATTTAAGGTTCACCTCTGGCTTTCACTTGCTGTTTGGTTAATGTCACCAGTTCTGTTAGGTTTATGTAACGCTAATAATTATGACCTAGCCCTTTCTCCAGATCAAAATAGAATAATGACTCACATGCACCAATAGCTTGTCATGCAATAATTAGAATCTGGTTTATTGGTAATTTATTATAGCCTTGATGCTGGAATCATAATTTCCCCAGTTTCATACAAATTTGATGCTGATTAATTTATTTTAGTAAAAAATCTATGTTGTTAAAGCAAGTGCATTAATTCAGGATTTGTCTTTTTGTGCTGCTCATCTCTCTCCATTAAAGAAATGATCATTTCTTTCCAATTTCTGTTTCGGTTGCCCGATTTCCCTTTTCTCATGACTTTTTTCTGCCTCATTTGGTTCTAGCCAATGGAACGACCTATTCATAACTCTTTGAAGGAGCCTGCTTTTTGGACCTTTTTGAATAGGGTAGGACGGAAGAATATCCATTGTAATTATGCATGCAAAATTCAATCTCTTGTCTACTTCATTTTCCAAGGGGGAATTTCATAATGACATTAATTAAAAAATTTGAAATTTTGAAAATACAACATGAAATATCCCTTTCCCTTTCTCTTTTCTTTTCTATTTCACTTGCTTGGATACATTTTTGCAACTTACTGATAGAGCAGTCAAAACTGTTTTCATAAATAAAAAGGGATTTTATTTTTTTTACCTGTACCCAAGTTACAAACGTTCTTGATTTAGTCCAGGGGTGTCTCCGGCCTTTAAGGAGTACCTGGGCTTAGCCCATACCAGATGTGATATTTTTGTTAAAATAAAAAAATAAAATAATTGTTACAACAGATTATACACTATAGAATACATAGCAAGGTCCCTAAATTATAATTTATTTTCAGTGCATTCATGTCAAAACAGTGTAATGTGTTATCTAATATACAATGGCTTATAATTGTATATCTAATGTTCAATTTAATGTTTAATGTTCAATGTTTTGTGTTTTGGAAAATATCCAAAAACAGAAAAACAGAACAATAATTTAATTCAATCAACCTTTCTTCACTTGCGGAGGTTGTTGTTGTTGGTCTCCCTTTTCTCTTTTTAAATGTCCCTTTCTTTTTCCCAATTGTCTTTGCTTTTTCCATCTCTCTCCTTCCACCAGTGAACTCCCACATGTTTTTTATTTAGAATTAGATTGCTCACAAACACAGTGCACATACTATAATTCATACACTATTCACCTATTGCTGTCTCTCTCTGTCTTTATCTCGAGCTGTTGTCTCTCCTCTTCTCCCTCTCATCATTGGTTCTGTCTTGGATAGTCTGTTTGACTCTGTCAATAATGGTAAATAAGCAAATAAGGCAAAGCAAAGCTTTACTTATTTACTTTTACTTATTTTATTTATTATTATTATTTTATTTATAATGTCTTTAATGATGCACTGTTATTGATCCGTTTTGAATTTGCTTCTAAGTATTATGATAGTTGGAATTAAATGAACTTTTCTTATTAATTATCTATAACACAATGATAGAATAAATAATTATTACCATTTCACCTGACTAATGAAGATGCAGGTGCTTCTGCTGGAGCTGCAGCTACAACTGCTCTCTTTAGGTCATCTCTCCTACCCTCTACAAAATCATGACATCAGAATTAAGTGTGCAAAGTATGATTATTGTAAACTAATAATACTAAACAAAGACTACATATCCTTATGCAATCAACTGGGCTAAAACAAGTCACGATGCATCAAGAGTGTTACAGAAGTGTTTACTTGGTTACCAATCTCTAGCACAAAAAGTTCTCTGTCTGTAGCTCATCTTTGCTTCCTTTTACAAAATTATTAAATCAAATCAAAGTGTGCAACAAACCAACAGAAAACAAGTTGGACATATAGTAATACGATAATGTAATACAAACATTAAGACAATAAAACCAAATCAACAAGTTCAACAACAATGGAAGCATTCAGCCTCCCTGTCTAAAGCAGCAGTTCTCAAATGAGGAAAACTGTCTGCAGGAGGAATGTGAGTTACAGAAATTATCAGAGCTATATATATATATATATATATTTTTTTTTATTATTATTATTATTTTTTTTTAATCAACAGAAAATATATTGCTACATGCTATATTAGTGTTTCCCACATCAAAGATGCAATTATATTTTTTTATTTTTTGGATTGTGCTCTCTCTGTAATTCAAACGTTATTTTGTTACTTTTGTATTAGTCATTTTTCATGAATTTCCTTAGTCAATGTGCTTACTAAGGATAACTAGTTGGCTAAAAGGACAGCAAAAGAAAATTGTGCCCAAGCCAGCGTTTGCCTTTGTGAATCTCTTCATTTTTACAAAGATAAATTCATACCATTGGCTTCTCTCTAGAACAAGCTGAGGAGTTGCAACAGTTTTTTTCGTAGTTCTCAATGATCCATTGATTTCTGTTAGTCTTAGAAATGTTGCTAATCGTAATATACCTTCTGGTTTGGCACTGTGTCATTTTTTTGTGCATGATTTTGTTCAGCGGGTCCTTGTAAAGGACGAGTGAGGGGCCGTGTGCCCATGGTAGCAACATACTGACTATGGCAAGCATATGGTATGGCAAGGTGTTAACATATGCCTTGGATGTTAATACCTTAATACAGCGTTAATACACACCTTATTTTTGATAGCAATGGCTTGCCATAGTAGACAGTAACCTGACACAGAGTCAAGTTAGTGGCAGCGCTGATCGGAGTAGAGCACACCCGACTCGTGTGTGATTGAGGGAGCGGTGAGCCTGCAGCTGGAGAGTGAAACAACAGACTTAAAACATCATAAACAACATATAAATCGGCTGACAACGCCACTGCTTCAGTCTTTATGAAGGTAAATTGCATAAATTTTAGGTTGCTATGCAGAATGGACAAACAAAATGTGATGGAAAGTTAATGAAAATTTAATGAATCACAGGAACATAATTGACTCAGTGTTTTGGTGACAAAATGGCCTTCTAGCATTACTTCAGTGACCTTATATAGTTAGTTCAAAGGGAAGCTTTAAAAAAAAAAAAAGCGAATGGTTGCTTTAAATGGAAGTGGCACCTGAAATGCATTTTTAACCAACCATAGCTATTTACAAGGAAGCAGTTACTGTCAAGATTGCTTTGGATCAGAAAGGGACAATGTGGGGAAAAAAATAACTAAGCAGGTCAGGTAGAAGAACATGGGTATTTTGTAGCTATGGCAAGGGAATTACCAAATTCTGAATCTCATTGAGAAACTATTGACACTTTACTTAACCTTGATATAGTTCTACATAAAATCCTTTGAATCAATGCTAAGACCTATTAAATGTTTAATATTATTCCTCAGCGCACCACAGAAGCAGCTGGCATAAAGGTATGACAAGAATAAAGAAGTAACATATTGTAAGAACATAATTTCTACCAGTTTCAAAACCTTTTGCCATGACCAGATTTTGATTGGCTTTCATATGATTTTGAGGTTACCATCACCTTCATCTGCTTCAGTTAGTCTGTGACATCAGGATTGATCATTTCTTCTCTATTATTGTACAAGCTGTCCTAACACTTGGGTTAAGAGCTTTCATCTCCCTGTTTAATGTTTGTCTTCCCGTAGCTATAAATGTGTCGTATCTGTCAGTGCCTTACAGAGTTACAAGTAATCAGCAAACATATTTATCACTTTGTCAGACATCTTGTCTACTTCTGTGCAAGATCATTGGGCTAGCATGAGTGTACCTAGATTCTTATGATAAAAAACACTAAACCCACATAAAGTATGTGGGGCTCTTGTGAGGAAGCGTTTTGTTCTGCACAGGCAGTGAAATGCACAGCATTCTCTTTGCTCACTCACTTTGCATCTAAGATGAGGTTGGTAATGGTGCAAGCCCCAGCAGTGACCCAGTAACAGGACATACAACTCTCATTATGGTTTAAATATGGAAATGTGTCACACTGCTACTGACCTACATTTCTTGCCTGAATTAGGATTTTGATGCAAGTGAAAATTTGCCAAAGATTACCTTAAACTTTAGCTAACATTTTAGTCACACCACCTTTGCCAAAGTGCTGTTGTTGCACAATCCAACATTACAGACATTGGCTAGGCTGTGTTGCAGTCTGCCTTTATTTATGATCTGCAGCTTTAATAAATGAGTGGTAAAAGAATATTTGAAGGGCAACAAATATGATAGACTAAAGTTGGTGTACGTGCTTTAAGTGCTTTAAGTGCAGCTCTTAGCATGATCGTTTTCTCATGTGAAACCACTAAACCCATTCCGAACTGGGTCATTTTTGTTCTGTGGAGGCTGTAAAAAGGCATCCTGGGTAAATGTGGGAAAGAACCACAAAAGTAGAGATAAAGAAAAGGAAACATCACATATGTATAAAAAAGTTACATAAAATTGCAGATATTAGGTTGACTAACGTGAACATCCTTGACTTTCTACAGTCTAAATCCTCCTGTCAGATGCTACCAGGCATAGCATGCTGCTGAAGGGGAGACAGATCTTGTAATTTCCTTTACACAACTCTTTGTAGAAATGCCTTAAAAACCCCATCATGTGACACATGTGCAGTGCACTTTGGCCATGACCACAGAGATTTGAGTCTGAGGAAATGCATTCTCATCAGACCTTGCTGCAAAGCCACTGAAAACAAGAAGCACACGCTAGTTAGCACAAACATCCTCCAGAGAGCAAACTCCCTCACTTGACTGGGTTTTAGAAAAGATATCCTAAGTCTAGCCAAAGCTGTGCTGAGCTAAACAAAGCTGTGGCTTGTGTCTTTTAGGCCCTTTAATAAAACATGTTAAGGTAACTTTTTTGTGAAAGGACAATTAGATATATTTAGCCTGATCTGTATTTTGGGGACAGAGCATTTTGTTATTTGAACTACTGATACGAATAATAAGTTTTAGCTCTAAACAACATGCATATGTTTTCAAAACTATTTCTTTTATGTGTTTGTTTACATTATAAGGCATCACTGCTTTAGGATTTCCCCCTCTGTGCACTACTACACCAACATGTTCCGCGTCAGTGGAACAATTGACTTGGCTTTAATAATAACTATCACTGAATGCGAAGATGCAAATTTCTATGAAGCAAAGATTGAAATTAATGTTCACCACCCATTTATTACCTCCTGTATTGCTTACAGGAAACGTTTATTTTTGCCATGCACTTGCACCTGTGGGGCAAGTTGTTTTCTAAAGCCACTTTGCTTCCCAGCATGTTCTTTTATTCAAATGAAAAACTGTGGTTATGAAAATGAGTCAGACACAGGAACAGGACTATTTCAAAGTGCACATGATTTCTGGTTCAGACAGAGGCTTTTGACTTTAAGACAACAGGCAACCCCAGAGCCTAATGCACAACTAAAACCTCTAAAGCAAAAACATGCTTTTCAAGGCTAGAGGCAAAGAGACCAGGGAGACAATAACAAACAGGAAAGAGGGAAAGAGAGAAAAAAACTGAGGGTCTGAACTATATGGATAAGTATCAGCTGATTACCAATAATAGCCTGCAGCGAGACTGAAATACAAAGTAAACTCATCTGCAATCACAAGAGAAAGACGTCTACTGACATAAAATAGATAAATAACAGTTAAAAGGAATTTTCTCATTGCCTCACAATGCCTTTGACACAGAAGAATACCCAATTTGATCACTAGTTAAACCTTGATCCCATGGATGTCTCTGATGTCTTGAAAAATTCTGTAGCATTAGCGCCACAGCCCTTAATTGCCACGTTTACCGCATGCACACGACTCAAACTGTTGCAGCAATGAGCCAATAATATTACTTAACTAACACAAAGCTATGCAGAGTCTTTACTCATGCTTGATGCTTGAAACAGGAAATGAAACTGATCACATTACTTAATGCATGATTAATTCAGTTAATAATTATCTAACTGTTCAGGGACACTCACAGAGCATTGCAGTTTAGTTTCCAAATGGTCAGTTGATCCTTAAATTGAAAGAAAATCAAAATGGGATGGTCATAGCACAGAAAAGTAAGATACCCTATCATGACGGAGCAGAACACTGTGAATTCCACATCATTAATCCCAATATACACACACTTTTTAGAACAGTAATTAAAAGTGACATACACCCTGTAATTTAAAGATATGACAGAACTTGATGTCTCCTGATTTGCTCATTTTTACACCCACACCACACGTTTGTCGATTCTGTAAGATATCAAAGAGACCAAGTAAGACACACATGTAGGGGTTAACATCATAAACATTCTCTTGGAATTAATGCTTATCTTACTTGATTTAATCATAAGAAAACATTTGTTAAATAATTTTATCGAACAAACTCAAAGGTTTCAAGTAAACTGCAAATGCTTTGTGTATGTATGCAATTTCATCATTTGATTCAGGTGTGTTGGACCTGAACACATCTAAATGTTGCAGGACACCGGCCATCGAGGACTGGAGTTTGACACCCCTGGTTGGCTTGTACGCATCGCATACTGCACATATGGTTCTTTAAGGTATTTGCATTATACTATTTTCAGTGGATATATATATACACCCTACCTGTGTGATGAATGTGAATACTTTTGACACATCGTAGTAAACAGCTCTGCTTTGGACATTAGCCTCATATTTTATCAGATGACACCTGACACTCACGATTCGTGTTTAATTCAATTCAATTCAATTGAGTTTATTTATATAGCGCCAATTCACAACAGATGTCATCTGAAGGCACTTAACAAGAAGTCATTTTAATACATTTATACAAACATTCCAATCAGTTAATAAGTTTCCTATTTAAGGAATCCCAGCAGATTGCGTCAGTCATTGGCGTGAGGTTGGGCCCCGTTGATGCAGACTTTCCAACCACAGCAATCCTTCAGCAATCCCTCATACTGAGCAAGCATGTAACGACGGTGGAGAGGAAAAACTCCCCTTTAACAGGAAGAAACCTCCAACAGAACCAGGCTCAGTAGGAGCGGCCATCTGCCACGACCGTCTGGGGGTTTGAGAAGACAGAGCAGAGACACAGAAGGAACAGAAGATCTGATATAAGAGAACTTTCTATGTTACAGAAAGTAAAAAGTTGATAATAGGACCCAGTGGATGTTCAGCCACTGAGAGCACCATCCCAGTCGATGCCCCCATCCAACAGGGCATTGCAGCCAAGCAGGATACCAGACCAGATATATCTTCTATGGAGAGAAAAAAACTGAGAGAAAACAAAGTTAACAGTCGAAATAAGAGAATGTACTGTAATACAACTGGAGAGTAGTAGTAGAAAAGGAAGTAGCAGAGTGAAGAAAATTGGTAAGTCTGTCCTCCAGCAGTCTAAACCTATAGCAGCATAACTACAGAGATAGCTCAGGATGACCTAAGCCACTCTAACTATAAGCTTTATCAAAAAGGAAAGTTTTAAGCCTGGCCTTAAAAGTAAACAGAGTGTCTGCCTCACGGACTAAAGCTGGGAGCTGGTTCCACAGGAGAGGAGCCTGATAACTAAAAGATCTGCCTCCCATTCTACTTTGAGAAATCCTAGGAACTACAAGTAAACCTGCAGTCTAAGAGTGAAGTGCTCTGTTGGGAAAATATGAAACAATTAGATCTCTGATGTATGATGGAGCTTGATTTTTAAGGGCTTTGTATGTAAGAAGAAGGATCTTAAATTCTATTCTGGATTTAACAGGGAGCCAATGAAGGGAAGCTAAAACAGAAGAAATGTGATCTCTCTTTTTAATATTCATCAGAACTCTTGCTGCCGCATTTTGGATCAACTGAAGGCTTTTAATGGCATTTTGTGGACTTCCTGATAGTAAAGAATTACAGTAGTCCAGCCTTGAGGTAAAAAATCCATGGACTAGTTTCTCAGCATCACTCCTGGACAGGATGTTTCTAATTTTAGCAATATTCCGGAGGTGAAAGAAGGAAATCCTAGAAACCTGTTTAATATGGGATTTAAATGTCAAGTCTTGGTCAAAAATAACACAGAGGTTCTTTACGTTATTACTGGGGGCCAATTTAATGCCATCCAGATGAAGTGATTGACTAATCAGTTTATGTTTAAGAACTTCTGGTCCAAAGACAGCAACTTCTGTCTTGTCAGAATTTAAAAGAAAAAAGTTTAGATTCATCCATGTTTTTATGTCTTCCAGACATGCCTGTAATCTACCTAACTGACTGGGTTCATCAGGATTTATGGATAAATATAGTTGTGTATCATCAGCATAGCTGTGGAAATTTATCCCATGCTGTCTAATGATTCTACCAATTGGAAGCATATATATGGTGAACAGAATTGGTCCAAGCACAGAACCCTGTGGAACTCCACAAGTAACCCCTGAGAGTGAAGAAGATTGATCATTTAGATGAACAAACTGGAATCTGTCAGACAAATATGATTTAAACCAGCCTAGTGCTGTTCCTTTGATCCCTGCAACATGTTCAAGCCTTTCTAAGAGAATATTGTGATCGACTGTGTCAAAAGCAGCACTGAGATCTAACAAAACCAGAACAGACACAAGTCCATTATCTGAGGCCATGAGAATATCATGGCCTCAGATAATGGATACCCATGGATACCTAGAAATGATAATAATATGCCATGCAGCCTTGAGCTCTGCAGGTAAAACAATGGTGTGTTCGTTCCACCAACAGAAGAGTGGCAATCACAAAGTTGCCACTGTGGAGGTTCCTCCAGCCATCTCTCAGTGTTAGTATTTCAATGTTTTGGTTTTTCACACTGACATGTTCATTATTTAATTTTTGCAATATTTTAAGATGTTTGCTAATATGGGTGCACATGTTTACTAACATCTCACATTTTTATCATTAACTGTTTTCATTTATCTTTTTGCTGAGATGGAATGAACTGGCTGAGAGAGAGGGCACTAATTGGTGCATCTCCAGGAAGTGGGGGAATCCATCTGGCTGCTGGAAGCAGGGGACTTGAAGCTGAAAGAGCTCAAAGATCTCTAAAACTGAAATGGATTATATACCAGGTTGTTTGGGATGTATTAGTTTAGACATTTGTGTTGCAGTTATAATTCACTGACTTGATAATTTCCTTAGGTTTATTCATTGTTTGTCTTAGTCTTTTTCCCTTTTCCTCTCCTCGTTTCTTGTAGGCTAGCCTCTGTGTCTAAAATCCCCTGTGTTCATTGTGAGTGTGTCAGTCTCTGTTTGTTAGTCTTAGTTAGGTTTGACTTAGTTGCTGTTTCCTTTTGGACCATTCTTTTTTTCTACATTTTTGATAGTTATGAGTTCTGATTTTTGTTAATTATTTTTGGGAAAAATAAATGGAGAATACCTTTTTATACCTGTGTCCTGGTGTCTAACTGCTTGGTCGCTGACAGCCACCAAAACAAGCGGCTTTTGTTTCTCCATTAGAACATTGTTACAGTAGATATTTTTACAGTAGATACACACACACACACACACACACACACACACACACACATATATATATATATATATATATATATATATATATATATATATATATATATATATATATATATATATATATATCATTAGACAAAAGTTCATAACTCTTGGTTAAAAAAATATTATAATATTGGGTTGTTTAACTAAACCAGCCCTTGGTCAAATAAGGACCAATTCAGCCCTGGGTTGATTTCGCACAACAGGGTTGAGTTATGGGTTGACCGAGCATACTGGTTTAGGTTCAGCACAAACAATGGGTTAAATTAGCTAATGTTTACAAAGATTGTGTTTAGCTCTGGTAGAAAAGAATAACTCAAGAAGCTAAACAGATCCTCCTCCTGCAGGAATATTACATTTTGAGAGTAGAAGTCACAGCCCACCTCAACAGTGGAATCCAAACTGGAATCAGAAACAGTGAAATCTAACCAAAACCACATTCGTCTCAGATTGTTTCATAGGTCATAGTTTAAAAGTCAAATATCGCTATGTGTAACAACTTTTTTTTACACCTAAGATTTGAAACTTAAATGAAATCAATTCCAACTGAGATGTAAATTGTAATAGTTCACATATCTTTAATAATTAAGGCGTCCGAGAAGCGAGTTGTAGTCACAATAATTTTAAATAAACAAATGTAAATTCCAGAGGAATAAACTGGGAGATGACTAAAACAAAATGCTCGAAAAATTGAAATAAGCTTTTCATCCTCCTACTGCAAAGCTCCTCATTTTAGTTCAGGGTCCATTTAGAAAATACTACCTTTATAGCAGGGCCATTTTCCCTGGTATTCTACCTGGCAATCTAATTTGGCTTTGGTTCCTCCAGTGGAAACGACTTTTCCTGGAACAGTTCCCAACAACGAAAGCACATCTTTTATTGTCTCTATAGATTGTTTTCCCATGACATCATTAAGGTGAGCTTATTCTGATGAAAAAGGAACCAAAAACAAGGCATTCCCCTTGACTACTCATCATCCTAATAGACCCACAAAAATTGCATAAAAAAACCCCCAAAAACTTAAATAGTTCAAATTGTCCCGATTATTAAAAACATTTAGATATGTATTACCAAATGTTTCAAAACATGAAGAGGAATGCCAGTAGCTGTTGAAAGAGATAAGATGTGTAAGCCACAAGAAGAATTTAAACAATGTTGAAGATCCTGTTGTCTTGTTCATTAAATAAATTTATTGCTTGAAGTTTTTCTTAAGTGTACCTGATCTCATGCATGTTTATTTATCTTCTCATGCTGTCTGTTGCAATGCCTCCATTGCTCTGCTATACAGACCCTTTCAAAAAAATTTGAATATCATGGACATTTAGATTTAGGGCACGCAACTTAAACAATTTCAAGTATTTAGTTGTTTATTTGTACATAATATGGGCTTCTAGCTCATAAAACTCACGAAAACAGGAATTCAAAAAATTAGAATACTGTGAAGAAAAAGAAATTAGGATCACATCAAATCAATCAAAATATGGTTTGATGCTTCTGGTGGCATGGGCAGGGGCCAGGTCCTACTGGAAGATGAAATCTGCATCTCCATACAGATCCTCAGCAGAAGGAATCATGAAGTCCTCTAAAACATTCTGGTAGACTGATGTGGTGACCTGTGATTTAAGAAAGTAGAGTTTACCAACACCTGCACCGGACATTGCACCCCAAATCATGACTGACTGTGGATATTTCACTCTGGACCTCTATAAGCTTGGGTTCTGTCCCTCACCCGTCTTCCTCCAAACTCTTGGACCTTGATTCCCGAATGAAAGGCACATTTTCATCGAAAAGAGGACCTTGGACCACTGGCCAACAGTCCAGTCCTTCTCCTTGGACCAGTTGAGATGCTTCCTACATTGGATAGCACTACCTTGGGCAACCTACTTAGCAGGTGAAATGTATTGAAATGTGTCCTTGGTTGTCTATAATATGCTTCCGTGAGATGTAGAAGACTGATTTTCAGGTTTAAATGAATAAAAAGAAGATTTTAATACATACAAGCCCATTTACAATTACTGTATCTGTTTACAATCAGAGGGAAATCAAAGCCGATAGAAGAGTTTCCCAAAAAGCTATGCTGCTGTTATTTTCGCTCTAGTGAGACAATACGTTTGCTCTGCATTAGCAAACGAGCTAGCAGCTCACTACTCTGTTGTCTCAATTCCCCGCCTGCCGTAAATTGTGTGACGTTACAGTGTTGTTGTCGTCCATGCAACAGTGAATATTGATGTAGTGGAACTTGTTGAAATTAAAACTAAGCCACTGTCAATCCATTTCACAATATCTGTCTCAGGACGAATTTAAAACGTCATGCTTGTTGTTTTATGAGGTTATATCGGATCATTTCCACCAGATTCCGATTATTTAAAAATCACGTGATCGGGACATCCCTAATATGAATACATGTATACATCATTGGACTCTGTTTCAGACTCAAGCACACAAACTGTTGTTGTTGAGCTGGAATAAAGCGGTTCTTCTTATTGAGCCAAATCCTGTCTCGTATATCTGCACACATGAAGCAAAGTCCTGCAAACACAAAGAAGCTAACATGTAAAATTGCTTGCTGATTCCTGTAATTGAAAATATTGCAATACGTTTTCTAACTCAATCCCATTTTGAAAGCAGCAGCAATTCCAAAAAGCTTTAACTGGGTAGCTGACAGACAAATGGGGATGCAAAAATGTTAATCCAATCTGTGCAAAAAACTACAACAAAACTGCTTGTTTCCTGTTTGTCCAGCATGATTTAGAGCCGGATTTTAAAATACAGTACATTGTGTAAGCAGATTTTATCTGATAAGAATATGTTTGTTAGAGCAAAGCCCTGTGGATGTGTTCGGCTCCCAGCAGGATGGATTTTGGGTCTAAACCAGGTTGTGTTATGATAGTGCTTTGGGGCTGTTGATGAGAGGGACTTGTTTGACGGGAGGGTGGAGTGTTCCTGTCGAACACAAACAGGTTGTGAAGTGCTGCTGTGAAGAGGGTGGTTAGCAGGCTGAAGGACCGCTCCTCAACCGAGCAGTTACGTCAGTGTTTATTCCTGCAGAAGACTAAATAAGTGTATTCGCCCACGCTGCTTTCTAGCACCACAATTTCACAAGTGAAAGTCAGCAATGAGGTACTCCTGTGAAAGCACTAGCACGTTCTCCACACCACGGGTTTATGTGACCTCTTGGGGCAGGTTGTTGGGAGGGGTTTTTTCTCTAACTTGCAAACTTTTCTCCGAAGAGATTTTGAGTGCTTCTCTGAAGATGACAGGAAAGAGCAACTCTATTTTTGGCAGTCCAAACAATGATCAATAAAAAGCAGACTCTTTGATGATGTATTTGATCAAAGAAGAAGGCAAGGCAAGGCTATTTTATATTTGTATAGCACACTTTCAACAAGGTAATTCAAGGTGCTTAGAAATAACATTTGATATTGTAAAGCAAGAAGAACTAAAATTTTTACTGATCTTTGTCTCTTGTTGACTCTCTGTCTTAAATGGAACACAGAAAATCTCTGTATGGTACATAAATGCCACAGACAAAAAATCAGAACATAAAGACTAGTATTTGATTATAACTAGCAAGCCTTTTTGTCTTGATCTAACTTTGAAAGCCTCAGTTCCATACCTGTCATAGAGGGCAGTGTCCTGTGTTTAAAATAATCTCCCATCTGTAAGCATTCACATTGTTGCCATTTCTTACATTTTGTCACCACAAACCTTGTGATTTATTTGTATATTATCTGAACACAAAGTAGTGCTTAATTATGTTTTTTTAAGAAATAAAAATCCTTAAAATGTGACATTTGTATTTAGTCTTTGTTTACGCTAATACTTCTAAATAAAATTCAATATATCAACTGTCATCAGAAGTCACCTATTTATTATATCTGTCTAACCTCTATCTGAGGGTAATCTAGGCTTTTATGAAGTCAGCAGCAACAAGAAAATCATCCTGAAAAGAAAGTAATAAGAATTGCAATTTGCCATCAAGCATTTAGGCCACACAGCCAGCATAGATGGCCAGATGAAATCAAAATATACTTTTTGTCCTATATGCAAAATGACATGAATGAGGTAATGGGTTCCTACAAGGAAAAATAACAAGGTAAGTGTCATAACTTTGAAAAACCTGTGACATTTGTCAGAGGGAGTCGGAGCCTCTTTGTGCTCCTCCTGATTGGGCTCGATGAGCAGCAGCTGCAGGAGCACACCTGCCAGTCACACCCTGTAGTGAGAGACGGTGAGGAGAAAAACATGCACACACCAACCTACCCAGCTCTGTGGGACAAGACCTAATAATTAATGTTCACAGATGCCTTTTATGTGATCTGACATAGCTTGAGTTATGAAGAAGAATAAGCAGAAGATCTCAGTCCATAGTTTGTAAAGCTGTGTCTAAATGTGCAATGTTGCTTGAGATATACGGTTGTGATTGCAATAAAATGGAGCTAACAGGTTAGCTAAGGTTCAGGAGCAAGGCCACGCCTCAAACCCGCTTCATAAATCCTAATCAGTCTTAACTCGATTCACCCGGTACCACACCCCGGCTCTACATCCCTAATCACGCCAGGATACACATATAAACTCTGCCTGCCCTTCATCCCTTTTCCGTTTCGTTCGTTTTCACCCCTCCCTTTCCCTCCCTTTAGGTCCTGGGTCCTGCCGACTCGCCTTTTCTCTTCCGGGTCCTGCCGACTCGCCTTTTCTTTTCAGGGTCCTGCCGACCCTCGCCTTTTCTTTTCAGGGTCCTGCCGACCCTCGCCTTTCCTTCGCAGCATTCATCGGGCACAGCCTCTTCTAACATCTCTCTTTTAGGTTCCTTCTGGGGGGGTCCTGGGCAGGCTCGGAAAGACGATTTCCCGAAGACTGCACCCCCACACAGAGTCTTCCTCCGCGTCGCCGGCGACGTCTCTCCCCAGACCATTCAATTCAACATGCTTTCAATAAACTATCAAATTCCGAACCCGTAGCGTGGTCCTTGCTAGTGAAAGGTTGTTTAACAAAATACAATGTTGCACTTTTTAAAGCTTTCCTTGGTAACAAATATGCCTAATTTGCCTAATCCATGGGGTGTGAATGCCAACACAGTAGTTTATAAGTATGCTTAATGCAGTCAGTTACAGTAACTGATGTCTAAATGAAGAGATTGGGAAAACAGTTGAGAGATCTGTGTTGATACGTCTGCAGACTTTCAGATTTATAATGGTTTTCTAAACTTCCACTTACTGCAGAATAGTAGGGCAGAAACCAGACAGGCCTGAGTGGAGGGGGAAAATCCAATCTTGTGATGAATGTTTACTCTGCCCCATTCGGATGGAACACTGCCTCGATTCATCCGAAGGGGACACACTGGAAAACCAGAGACACACGCACTCACACACACACACAATTTTGTATATCATTCCCATATTAGGACTTTGTTATGACTTGCATCCACCCCTGACCATCACCAGTATTTTCTTAACCCTAACCAAAATTTACCTCTAAACCTATTCCCTAACCCTAAAAAGAGGGTCCGCTGCATCAAGACCAGGCTGTGGCACCCATTAAGCCTATCGGTCTTCTGAAGGTTAGCAAATACATGAGAAAGTTACTATATAGGTAACATAAGAGTTTCAGAGTGTGGGGACTAATATTAAAGTCTATTAATGGAAAAGTTTATTTTCTCACAACGTTCCAAGCTCTGATGCTTGCTTTCCAACCTGCTCAAATATGTTGCCATCTTGTGTCATCACTAAAAAGCTCTAAATCTGACCAATCATTCTGAACTGGTCTCAGCTGAACTAATGTACCAGACGGAATCAAAGGATTATTTTACCGCAGTTGGGATCTGTTTCTCTCTCACACAAAGGAGCGTCTGTACCTCAGATGTTGTAAGGGGGAAAAAAATCATGAGAACCGACAGCAAGGTGTTCAAGAAAACCCCATGGAAAAAAATACAGACTGATTCCAGAGGTTGTAAACAAGCTCACAGCAGCAGTGCTGAACAGCAGTTTTGTAGTAATACAAGATACCTTAATGTACTAGGTGTCACAGATTAACATAGATGCATTATCTTCTATAACACTGAAGGTTAATAATCTGAATTCAAAAGATGTTTCTAGTACAAAGTTGAAAATCGCAGCCTCAAGATGTTGGTGCTGTTTTACCAGGTTAAAGATGCAACAGCCTCATCTGGTGGACATTTTGTGTATTTGCACTTCAAGATGTCTGTTGAAGTTTCTGAAGTTAGGTTGAGTGAAGTTATAAGTCATTTATGGGTTATGCGTATCTCATTTTTGTTTTTTCTAATGTATGGTGTCTCCAGTTAGGTGAGGGGTCTGTTGTCACTCTTTGGTCGTTGGATTGTGTGTCAGTTTGGAGACAACTCTGTGGGCTGAGTGAATGTAACGCCGACTGGTGACTGTTGTCTGTTGATAATGCTAGTGTAGTGTAGCGGCTTTTGCCAGGATGATGCTTTTTACAGTATCTAATGTCTTGTTGAGGCTTCTAGGTGGTACACAGGTTGATTTAAGGTATCTAGTGGTTCATTGCGGTCTCTGGTGATACTCTGTACATTTCTCTCTCCTCTGATTGAGTTGCTGCATTGTGGGGGTTGGCTTTCCTTGTTACAGAGTTTTAGGTGGCTGATGGTGTTGCTGACAGGGGCTACTGGGCAGCATTTTGGGGTGATTTCTTGGAATGGTGCTGGTGAGATTCCTCATGGCATACCAGTGAACACCAGTCTATAAAGTTGCGCTGTTTGGGGTGGCGTCTTGGGCTGTTTTTAGAGCACACTGGTTGTGGGGTAATAGTTTCAGTTGGTGGGCTGGTATCCCTGGTGTTTCTTCTACTGATCCCACATCCACTAATGCACTTTTCAAGTGCATTTTGGATATTAAGTCACGCATGGCACAGTATTTCCTTCAGCTCAATCAGGACAGAACTAAAGTTTTAGTTCTTGAAATTCAGCGAAGGAAGGTTACAGGGCAATGTCAAACACCAGCACTAAGTCTTTCAGATTATGTAAGAAGAGGTCTTAGCCATAGAGTTTTTATAAAGTTTATTTAGTTTTATATTTTTCCTAATAAAAATACACACACACACTGCTGCACAGTGACACTGCTGGTAAGACTGTTGCTTTCCAGCAAGGAGTTTTGCAGTATTATAATAAACCTGAATGTACTAGATGTCACAGATGAACAGAGAGGCATGATCTTTTATTACACTACAGGCTAATAATGTATAATCTGAAATTATATTATGTTTCTGGTTCAAATCATTGGTGCTATTTTACCAGCAGAAGTAAAAAGGTGAAACACCCCCATCTGGTGGACATTTAGCACAGTTGCTCAAAGTGTTGAAGTTTTTAAAGTTAGGTTGAGTGAAGTCTGGGGTCATTCTGCATGGAATTAGCATGTTCTCCCTGTGCATGTGTGAGTTCCCTCTGGGTACTCCAGCTTCCTCCCACAGTCCAAAAACATGACTGTTAATTGGTCTCTCTGAGTGGTCCTTAGGTATGTATGTGTGTATACAAGGTAGTTTATCCCTTGTGTCTCTATGTTGCCCTGTGATGGACTGGCTACCTGTCTAGGGTGTACCCTGCCCTTCGCTCAATGACCGCTGGAGATAGGCACCAGTTCCCCCTGCAACCCAGCAAGAATAAGGTATAGCCAAGGGAGGAAAATATCTCCAGTGTTTCCTTGCTAATCTTCCATGATTGTGTTTCCACAATTCCTTATCCTCTATAATTGACTGATTTCTCTCACTTTTAATAAAAACTAATTAATAAATTTTTTAAATGTAAATAATTACAATTTTTGTCTGTTTGTTTGACACATTTAATCATTTCATTTAGTCTGTCCTGTTTTTTTAATCAACTGTAAAGCCCTTTTTGTTAAACCTGCCTGTATGAAAGTGCTTTATAAAGATTGAATGATTGATTGGATGGTTTGTCACATTTGCCTTGTTGCTGATCCTTAGGAGTTGATCCTCTGGGTTCTACACCATGTGGGACAACTTGCACGACAGCTATCTAGATGCTGAGCTTGGTGGTGGTTTGCGTGTTAGCCTTATGTCAGGATAGGTGGGGGCTGTGGTGTATCACCTGTTGTGGGCGTAACCTTCACAGGTTTGTGGAGCATATGTGTGTGGGGGTTTCATTGTCCCTTCACTATTACTGATATTTTAGGGGGGTGGTGGCAGTAGGACTTTCTGTGCAGCTGTATGCTGTTGGAATGGTGAGGTGGTGAAAGCTTTTCCATGCTCTTTGGGTTGGACGACACCTCTGTGATGGATAGGATCCTGCAGAGGTTTAAAGGGACTGCTTCGGATGTTTTTGCAGCCTGGTGTATCCTCTGGGATGTTCCTGGATTTGGTGGATTTCAGGGAATGGATTCTACATTCTTCTGTTTTGTGGGTTGCTTGGGATTATGTATGGTTTTGTTCTGTAGGTGGGGATGAACTGGGTGCTGACCCATGGCTTGGCGACATTGCTGTTTCATGCAACTACCGTGTGTAGATGCAATGGGCTTGTGGGTGTTGAGGAATGAATAAATATCAATGCAAGATAAGCTGGGAAAAAATCTACTTGTGAAAAGGAATAATTACTGACCAAACTGACATCAAATAACAATTTGTGTCCAGAAAGGGTTTAAGAGGAAAGCTTCTATGCAGACAGGTGTAGGAAGAAATAGAAGAAGACAGGAGACATATGGTGAGAGCTGCTGAAGCAGGAGATGAACAACAGTGTTGAGAAAGCAAAGTAAAAGGATTATTGCAGTTGGCTGTGGTTGGTAGCCTCAGTCTCCAGCTTCATCTGTCAACTCCTGAAGCTGTTGCCAAGTCTGTTTTCACCCGAGCTTAATTTATAAGCCAACCTGAGAACTCAAGGTTAATAATCTACTTTTAACTACCATTCTACATAATAAACAAATAAACAAACAAACAAACAAAAACACTTGGGTTATCACATTCATGAACATAGATCTTTGGAAAACCCCGATTAAAATAACAAAACTTCCTGCATGTGGACTTAAATAAACTTTGTCGACAGAAACAGTGGTGCAAAGCTGCTGCCACGCACGTTATTCTATCTGGATCTTTGTAGCACTCTTCTTGATTTACTGTTTGATTTCCAAACAATATTTTACCTCTATTTGCACTTGCACGCCTTTCTCAAAACCCCAACAGATGCAGCCTACTGATCAGCTCTTGCGCTGTTAAGGTAATCTGAAAATCAGATCAGGCAAAATTCACTCTGACATCTAACACACTGATAACTTCTGCCCCTTAAGTGAAAAGCCAGAGGACCATATGGCCCACCTGGCCAACTGTCCGACTGTGAAATCATGATGGTAAGAGGATAACGTTGGTAGTCTGCATGTGTGAGAGGGGGGGAGTCTGTGCTCATCTTTGCTGCCTTCTTAACAGGCTGTTTGTTCAGCAGGTCAGTGTGTAGACTGAGGTGACGGAGGGCACACGCAACCACTCTGCTCGGCTTTTGGCTGATTCTGAGGTGTGAGATTTTTCTGAAAAGATAAGGAAAAACATGGCAGTGATGTACCGATCGCCTCGTCTGGAGAACAATGAACTGATGGCTTTATATGGGGAGGAAAGAGAAGTTTACTTTGAGAAGGATGAGGACTGCATTAGTGAGGTGAGGATTTATACCTAGAGTGTGGCTCTGATGATAATTATCCCCGTTTAAAATGACAACCTTTTTTCTCTGATTTAACATTTGCAGCCAATTTTTGTGTTTTAATGCTGAATCAGGCTGATTTAGATTCTAAATATCACTTCAGCCAAATGAGAGTTGTTTGAAAAGATGTTAATTTACATCATTTTGTGCTTTAGTACCCTGTTGCTCAGTACGGAGTTAGAAATCATACAATGAAGAACTTTTTTGTAGAGGCAAATTGAAGTCAAGTTACAGTATAATTATTGCCAACAGTAAATAGAGTGAACATGAAAAATTTATTATATTTTATTTATTCACATAAATAACAGAAAGCTCCCCCATTTAGTCTACTGAATTTCTTACACTTCACCTAAAATGGTGTTGATGCTAAAACCTTAATCACAGCTGTTAGATGCCATATACATCTGAGCTGCAAAACACATAATGAGAACCATTTAAGAGGGCTGAAAAAAACATTTTCTTGAATAAACATAATAAACATAAAATACAAAACATTATATATATATATGTATATGTGTAAAACACTCAATTTGGATGATTATCCAAGAAACTGACATCTAAGTTGCCATGCAACAATGAATCACATTGATCAGATCAAACACTGGAAAGCTAAATATTTTTCCTTTTGTTTAAATGAATGAAAACTAGATTTCCCAAACTCTTTTGGGCATAAATGCATCAACAAAGAGCATGAACTTTGGTGTACTTTTTTTTGTTTACTTAATAAGCAGATAAAGGTTGGACACAAATGTATCATCTGCTCATGTTTTAATATGCATAAATGGAGATAATTTTGTTATTGGTTCATCTTCTATTGAATTAAAAAGTAATACATCTATCAAGGAACCCTCTTCACATTATTTTTTACTCTTATGTATTGTAATACTTTTAAAAACATTGGCATCTGCAAAATTGGGAAGCTATATCAGCCCAGAAAAAGCATGATCGGTGCATCTATACATCTAAAAGATATTTTTAAGCTTTAACCATGAAAATTCCTGTTTTATACAAAGTCAGCTCATACTAGGACAATCTCAAGGTTTGTCTCTGTAGTCATGTACAATGTGCACTGACAGAACATCAAACTCCCCCCCCCCCCAGGAGAATGATCAGGATTCAGACTGTAGCGAGGATGAAAACGGCGGCAGAGGCGTCCGCAGCTCTCTGTCACTGGAAATCTATGGTCTGCAGAGGGAGGAGCCTGTTTACTTTTCCAACCAGGAGTACTACAGGAGGCTGGAGGAGCTGAAGAGCGCCCACCTGAGGAACATGGCTGAGCTGGAGAGAATGTACATAAGTCAGGGACAAGACAGGCATGGAGGAAGGGAGGATGATGAAGCTCTGGGAAGGAACGAGGAGAAGCAAAATTTCCGGTCAGAAATGTTCCAGTGTTCCATAACATTGTTTGTCCACGCTGAGGTAGGAGGCTTTTTAAAGATGTTTAAACCAAGCAGCAATTTGAAACTGCTTGTTTAGTCAAGCTTGCATTTTTGCAAAATAAAATGCCTTGCCAAGGTATTCATACACCTTGAACTGCAAATTTTCTCATCTTACATTCCCAGACCTTAATGAATATTTGGTGGGATTTTGCATGATAGAGCAACACAAATAGTGCTTAATTGTGCACTGAAATAAAAGTGAAACATGGTTTTCATTTTCATTTCAAATAAAATTTTGAAGTGTGGAATGCATTTGTGTTAATCCCCATTAACTCTGATATCCCAAAATAAAACCCAGTGCAAACAGTTACCTTCAGAAGTCCCCTAATTAGTCTATCTTTGTCTAATTTAATCTCACTATGAATCCAGTAAATCTTTAAGACAACAGATAGTTATTAGAGAGTATTAGTAAACTAGACAAGCAGAAGGAGAGTGCACACTCCTGCCAAGGCATCTCAGTCCCCCCTCCCCCCATGTTGGCATCTAATTCTAACTCTTTTAGATTCCTTGACCATGAAAATTTACCAGCTGGTTTCATACTGATATCATTATTAGTTCAGTAGTTATTCACGGAAATTGCCTTTTTGGTAACGGCGGTTTTCCGAAATATTGTGGTCCCATTGCAGATGTTTTCTAAAAATTTCATCAAATTCCACCTATAATGTTTTGAGTTATATTGCTACATAACTAACAGACAGGCAGACAGAAAACCCCAAACAACAAACCCTGGTAAAAACATAACTTCCTTGGGAGAGGTAACAAACAGCCCCATGAAGACCAAGGAACACAGCAGACAAGTCAGGGATGAAGGGATGAACTTAAAAGAAAAGTTAGGCTACAAAATCTGAGCCATCTTGCAGAGCATGGTTTCATTCATCACCAGAGAACCAGCCAAGAGACTCATTGTAATTCTGGTGCTGCTGCTTCCGGTGAGATCCATAGCTTTGATAGGAAAACAATTTTTTTCCTGAATGTTTACACCTTTAAAGCTGACGAACAGAACAGCAGTTATACAAAAACATGCCCCTAAACAGAAGAATCAGCTGATCAGGTCAAGACTCAGGTGGTTCATCTACATCCGAAAGAAAATGGACATTCTTTAGCAATGTGCACTTTTTTTTTTCTTTTTTGTGTGCACATTTTTGACACAAACCACAGGTGGGTCAAGAGAAGAGTGAAAGAATCTACATTAAATGTAAAAATAAAATCCCAAAATAAACAGAAGGGGGAGGTGTTCTTAGGTTTCATCTTTCTACAGTAACACCTACAGTGAGGCTTAGACTTGTCTCCTCAGGCAATTTTACAAATTTCACACCTCGTGACACGTGACGAAAACTCCTTACATCTTTACAAATATGCATTATTTTGTGTTGCTTTGTTCCATAAAATCCTTGTGGAGTACAATTATGTCTTGTCATGTTGAGATATGACAAGACTTTTAAAAATATGAAGTATGAAATGAAATAATAATAACAATAATGTAGGTTATATGGTTATATGGTTATATGGTTAATCAGGTAACCATATAAATACAAGCATACAATAACTAAGGACTTGTAAATGTTTCCATCACAGGAGGGGTAATGGCGCCCTCTTTGGCAGTGGCCCCACCAGGAGGCTGCAGAGGATTAATTCCCAGGAGGAGCTGGACTTCCGTGACACATCAAGCGGCTCTGATCAATCGGAACTCAGTGGAGAGGATTTTTTAGGAGAGCTTGGCTGGACTTCCAACCAGCAGCGAATCTTTCCGAGGTTGGTTCAAAAAGTCACAGAAAAGTTTTTCTGTCTGGCTTTACAAGAAATGTTCCCACATTAGAATGGAGACAAAAGGTTTAGCTTAAACGTTCATACCAATAGACTGTTGAGCATATATTTTTGCCAGGATTCCATCGAAGAAGAGAGCTCCTGAGGCTGCCTGTGTTATTATTTCTGTGGTAGTGGAGTTGAGAAAATTAGGAAACCATGAGACAAGCTGTTAAAACTGATTGTCTTCTATTTTCATCCAGAAAAATCCTGCATAGTCCAGAACACATGATGGCCAAGAAGAACTTTAGGTTGCAGCCAAAAGCTTCTTGTCCCAAACCACAGGGCAGATTGTACAATAAAACTGGTGCCAGAGCTCAGTCAACTTCCAAAGTCACCATCCCCAAACCCTTCCAGATGATGGTGCGAGAAGAGGAGAGGAAGAGGCTCAGAGTGCGGACACGCTCTGAAGTCGAGCTGGAGAACACATTGCTGAGACGAGAGCTGGAGGAGCTCCGAGAATGCCAGAAGAAGTTCAGAGCCTCACCCGCACCAGCTCACATTCACCTGCCTCTCTATGAGATCATCAGCCGTCGCCACAGAGCAAAAGGCAGCAGTAATAATTTCCGAGAAAGGAGCCAAGAGCCTTTCCAGTTCTTGGAAAGAGAGAGGAGAAAGAGGGAGGCCAGGATAGTGGCGGAGCTGGGAAACTTTGGTCGGAGAGAGGAGCGACAAGGCTTCAAGGCCACACCTCTACCCAGCTCTGTGTATGGTAGCAGACATGCCAAGAACCCAAACTGCCACAACCAACTTCAGACCGTCTTCATGATGGAAAGAGAAGCCATAGAAGGCCAAAGTGATCAAAGCTCAGACCTGGAGCTGGATGTCCAGCTTTCAGACGGCTCCCGAAATCTCAGCAGGCCGCAGATAGGTTCATCATCCAAGTCGGCGAAGAAGCAGATAGAGCTGTCCATTGAGATGAAGGAGAGGAAGTAGTTCTTCACCGTACCAGTTAAAGTGAGGGACATCTCTACTCATCTGCAGCCAAGTGGATCCCAGCTTCTTCTCTGGAACAAGTTACTCTTTTATTGTGTAAAAAACTGAGTTTGCGCTGTAAGGAAACATAGATGGTTCAGCAGTAGCTACATTACTGTCTCTGTACAAACATCTGGTAGCTCTTGAAGTATACGTCCTTATGAAATACTGGTACATGATTGAAGTAATGCACAATAATGTTTTTGATTACTATTAGCCTTGTAGCAAGTCATCTGCTCTGTACTAAATAAATTTGATTTTGAAGCCTTTCATTTACTGTTCCTTAGCATTTCTTCCCTCAGCATATTGTGGAGTGTATAACATTTGCCTCAAACTAAATAAAGCATTGGGACATTTCACTACAACCTTTGAATATGGAAAATCCTGTTAACCTACCATACTACCTCTGAGATTTAATGCATGAGTTTTTTTTCTTTTTCCTTTTGCAAGGTCTGGGAGATTGAGATTAGGGGTGTTTCCGCTAACAGAACTTCAGGGTAATTTTACCGAAACTTCACGGTATGTGCTTGTCTTCCCTTCACCGGGCCGGGCTGTCAAGGCCGTTTTCAGGGCCATTTCAGGAACCAACCGAGTACCAGTTTTGGGGTATGTAGTCAGAAATGGCCCTGTAGAGTCGCTGGGTAGGGGCTGTGGTTAAGTCACGCTGCTTGGTTATAACTCAGAGAGAAATGAGCAGACGTCGCCAAACAACCAGCTTTGTAAAATAAGAAGAGCTGCTGGCGAAGCAGTTTGTAACATAGCAAACAGAAACGTAGCAACGATACCTGCTTCTTCCCATTCAGTCTCTTGTTATTCTCTGCTGCTGTGGGAGCCTTTTCGTGCTGATCAGTGACGCTACTCACTGCCAAAACGTTTGTGATATGTGAATGTTTTAGCTAATTCCTTAAAAGACCAATTTTGTATGGAGACACAACGGCTGAGAGAAGCGAGCCAACAGATTACCATGATAGTGTAAAGTCAGGTGAAATTACCCTAAAGCTTCGATAGTGAAAAAACCCCTATTCAATTCAATTCAGTTCAATTGAGTCTAGTTATATAGCGCTGAATCACAACAGATGTCATCTCAAGGCACTTTACAAGAAAAGTCATTTCAATGCAATCATACAAACATTCCAATCAGTTTAATGTTTTAGTTAGTTTCCTATTTAAGGAATCCCAGTAGATTGCATGGAGTCATTGACTGACAGTTGCGCCCTGTTGATGCAGACTCCAACCACAGCAATCCCTCAGCAATCCCTTATACTGAGCAATCATGTATCGACAGTGGAAAGGAAAAAAACCGTCTGGGGGTTCAAGAAGACAGAGCAGAGACATAGAAAGAACAAAAAGAACTGATGTAGGAGTACTTTACTTTCTATATTAAAGAAAGTAAAAAGTTGATAACAGGACTCGGGGGATGTTCAGTTACTGGCAGCATCAGTTACTTGGTTGAGGGCGGACAGGCAGAGGCTGCAGACAGGCGTGGAGATGCAGAAGCTTCAGGCTGGTCAAACATGGATAGATTGGAACCAAGTGACAAAGGATCACAGAGGACCAGAGTGATTAACCAGGAGTGGTACCTTAAAGGAGCACAGGAGACAGTTAACTCAATGTAATTTCTCAAAAGAAAAATTAGAAGCACGCAGGAACTCAGAGAGCTAGCAGTACCATGGGAAGATATAAACAGAGGACAGACACCCCAGAATCCCTACATTATTGTTACAGCCAGAGGCCATTTTTGATATTCAATTCAATTTAAAAACATTTTATTAATTCCAGAAGGAAATAAAGTGTTGTTGTATAATTCTTCAAGGAGCTGTTATAGATCCTGATGGGTGTGGGCTCCTGTAGAGTCTGTGTTGCGGTGAAACTGAAGAAGCCTCCGACTGAAGACACTGTTGTTGTAGAATAGTCTCATGAAGAGGATGCTTAATCCCCTATACAAATAAAATTACCTTGCCTTTTCATCATCATCTCCAGATGTGCCACAGTAATCTGTTGTTTGACACACAATCCTTCAGGTAGTCATTAATTCCACCAGGCCTCCACCAGTGTCTTCAGGAGTTTATGACGAAGCAAATCAGGCTGAATTGTGTTAAATGCACTGGAGTAATAAAAAAACATGATCCGCACAGTGCTGACTGCTTTGTCCACATGACAGTGGGTTGGTTGAAGCAGGTGTATGATGGCATCTTCAACTCCAACTCCAAGATGATAAGTAAACTGCAGCAGGTCCTGAGTTACTCAGGTGGGCCAAGAGGAATATCTCCAGGACCTTCATGATGTGGGATGTCAGGGCAGCAGGTCTACAGTCGATGACTGATGGGTGAGTTTGCCTTGGTACTAGACCCAGGCATGAAGTCTTCCACAACACTGAAACCTTCTCCTTGGTCAGGCTAAGGTGGAAGAGGTGCTGCTGAATCCCACAGAGCTGGTCTGCACAGACCTTTAGGACTCTGGGGCTGACACCATCTGGACCTGCAGCCTTGTTCCTGTTCAGTCTCTCCAGCTCCCTCTTCACCTGACTTGTAGAAACAGACAAGTGGGAGGGGGAGGCAAAGGAAACAGCAGTATCTCCTGACTTGGTTGAAGACAAACCTCTGGAAGCAGAAAAGTCCCTGACTAAGGTGGAAGATAAAACATCCAAGGTGTGACAGGAAAGCTGTGGGTCAGAGGAAGGTGGGATGTCTCTTTGGCTGGGGACAGGGGAGGAAGATGTTTTTTTTCCTGACTTGAACCTATTGAAGAATGTGTTCAGTTCATTGGCTCTGTCCAGGGTTCCATCTATCCAGTCCTTCCTGTGCTTAAAGCTTGTGATCTTCTTCATCCCTGACCACTCCAGCTTTTTCCTGTATGCCTCCTTGCTGTCTCTGATCTGGACTTTAAGTTGTTTTTGTCAACTCATTAGTGATTCCCTGTCTCCCTCCGTGAAGGCTCTTTTTTCTTGTTTAACAGTTTCTTCAGGTCACTGGTGATTCAGGGTTTGTTATTAGGAAAGTATCTCACTGTTCTTGTTGGGATGAAGTTGTCCACACAGACGTTTATATAGTCAGTCACACACTCAGTCATGGCATTGATGTCCCCTCCATGTGCTTGGCAAAGAGTCATCCAGTTTATTGCCTCAAAACAAATCTTCAGGGCTTCTTCAGCACCCTGTGACTATTTTATTACAGTTTTCTTTTTCACAGGTTGCCTCTGAACAAGTGGTTTATATTCTAAACAGAGAAAAACAAGATTGTGATCTGATTCTCCCAGAGAAGGTTTTGGTTTGGACATGTGTGAATCCTTTACATTTACATAAAACAAATCCAACAACTTGTTTTCTCTGGTAGAGCAGCTGACAAACTGTTGAAATGTTGGAAGGGTAGTAGAGAGCGAGACATGATTAAAATAACCAGGTATTGTCACAAATGGATTGGGGTGTTGGGTCTGTATCTTAGTGAATGCAGAACTGATGACATCACATGCACTGTCGGCAATGGCTGACAGTGGAATGTAAATGATTGCAATAATAACACTGGCAAACTCTCTTGGTAAGATAAGATAAGATAGTCCTTTATTTGTCCCCCATCTGGGGGAAATTCCAGCTGTTACAGCAGCAGTAAAAAGTCAAAGATTTAAAAAATAATAATGCTGCATATGCTGTACAGTCAATGAATAAATATACATCAATATGGATAATAACAGTAAGAGTATGGGAATAAATTAACTAAATTAACTAACTAATAAATTAACAGACAGAAAGTGATAGTACAGGGTGAACTAATGGGAACAGAGCTGATTATACAGTCTGACAGCAGCAGGAAGAAATGACCTGTGGTATCTCTCCTTCAGACACCGTGGATGGAGGAGTCTTTTGCTGAAGGAGCTGTTCAGTGATGTTGTTGTGGCATGCATAGGGCAAAGAGCATTGTCCATCATAGATGATAACTTGGCCATCAATTTCTTCTTGCTCACCACCTCCACTGCAACTAAGGAGCCCCCCAGCACAGAGCTGGCCTTCCTCACCAGCTTGCTTAGTCGTTTCCTGTCCGCAGCTGAGATGCTGCTGCCCCAGGAAGCCACTCCATAAAAATGGTTGATGCTACCACTGAGTCATAAAAATACAATGGTACTACATGGTAACTCCTATGGACAAAGATTTACAGCCAAGAGTTCAATGTCTGGGCTGCAGAGACACCACTTCACAGTAACATGTTCTGGATGACACCATCTGTTGTTGACATGCACTGCTACTCTACCTCGCTTTCTTTTCCTGCTCCTCTGTAGAGCTCTGTCTGCTTATTTAGTCATGAATCCTGGCAAAGAGACGTTGGAGTCAGGAATATGATCCTGCAGGCACAACTCAGTGAAACACATAATACTGCATTCCAGATAATCTGGTAGGGTCCTAATAAGGGCTTGGAGTTCGTCCATCTTGTTAGCCAGTGATCACACATTGCCCATTATGATCGATGGAAGAGAGGGTTTGAACTTCCTCCTTCTCTGTCTCCTTTTTGCTCCTGCAATGCATGCACGACACCACCTTTTCAACTCTTCAGGGATTTCTGGCTTCAGTTGATGTATTATTTCAGCTTTTGTGATGTTAATCAGCTGCCCCCAGCTGTAAACCACTTTGTTGCCATGGTTAAGCCTCATAACAAATTATCAAAAAGTAAAGAATTAACAGCAAAATTGTTTCCAACTTCACAGCACCCAAAACTACAAAGAACAACGGCCCAAAAATGCAATCTTTCCCTGAGAAAACAGAAAAACCAAAGTCCGGAAAGAAAACAACTATATGTAGCCAAGAGAGACAATCCAACATGTAGCCACCTCTAACAGCAAAATTCTAGAATTATTATTGAAAATAATAGATAGATAGATAGATAGATAGATAGATAGATAGATAGATAGATAGATAGATAGATAGATAGATAGATAGATAGATAGATAGATAGATAGATAGATAGATAGATAGATAGATAGATAGATAGATAGATAGATAGATAGATAGATAGATATCCCTTGAGTAAGGGCCATGAACTAGCTCTAGATCCTGATAGAAAATACAAACATTGTTCAACATTCTATGTGTGAATATAGATTTCACAAACTTGAAAAACTTTATTTGATTTCCCAAATAGAAGGACGTTTCAACAAGTCATAGGGTGTGTTTAAAATGATCTCTTTTTTAGAATAATTAAGTCCAGCCTGAACACGTTGAAACATGCTTAAAATTTTGTCCAGATTCTATAAAAGCACAGTTGGCCCTTTCTCAAGCTGTGATCTAAATGATAACATTTGGATCCCAACAGATACAAGATGATGTTGCTGAGGTGTTTTATGATCCAACGCTGCTTTCTGTGCCAACCGATTTTGAACCCAGAATTTCGGGAAAGTGAAACTGCTGCATGAAGACACTGTCACACTGTGTGAATGATCTGATGAGCATTTAGAATCTTATAGTTCTCTGTATATTTGAATATACTAAAAGTTCCCATTTGTCTTTTATATTTAAAACGTTAAACAATTAAAGAGAATTTGTAACACTCAAAGAAATGAGTGGACAAATATTTGTGAGAGCGGTGATATGTTGACAGTAAATGACAGTAACTCCGTTAATAACATGGTTCTTTTTCTTTAAATTCAATAAAATTTTGTATAGAACAGGATATATACAGGTCCTTCTCAAACAATTAGCATATTGTGATAAAGTTCATTGTTTTCTATAATGTAATGATAAAAATTAAACTTTCATATATTTTAGATTCATTGCACACCACCTGAAATATTTCAGGTCTTTTATTGTTTTAAAACTGATCATTTTGGCATACATCTCATGAAAACCCAAAATTCCTATCTCAAGAAATGTGAATATTTCATCCGATCAATAAAAGAAAAGTGTTTTTAATACAAAAAAAGTCAACTTTCAAATAATTATGTTCAGTTATGCACTCAATACTTGGTCGGGAATCCTTTTGCAGAAATGACTGCTTCAATGCGGCGTGCCATGGAGGCAATCAGCCTGTGGCACTGCTGAGGTGTTATGGAGGCCCAGGATGCTTCGATAGCGGCCTTAAGCTCATCCAGAGTGTTGGGTCTTGCGTCTCTCAACTTCCTCTTCACAATATCCCACAGATTCTCTGTGGGGTTCAGGTCAGGAGAGTTGGCAGGCCAATTGAGCACAGTAATACCATGGTCAGTAAACCATTTACCAGTGGTTTTGGCACTGTGAGCAATGCCAGGTCGTGCTGAAAAATGAAATCTTCATCTCCATAAAGCTTTTCAGCAGATGGAAGCATGAAGTGCTCCAAAATCTCCTGATAGCTAGCTGCATTGACCCTACCCTTGATAAAACACAGTGGACCAACACCAGCAGCTGACATGGCACCCCAGACCATGACTGACTGTGGGTACTTGACACTGGACTTCAGGCATTTTGGCATTTCCTTCTCCCCAGTCTTCCTCCAGACTCTGGCACCTTGATTTCCAAATGACATGCAAGTACTTTGGACCACTGAGCAACAGTCCAGTGCTGCTTCTCTGTAGCCCAGGTCAGGCGCTTCTGCCGCTGTTTCTGGTTCAAAAGTGGCTTGACCTGGGGAATGCGGCACCTGTAGCCCATTTCCTGCACACGCCTGTGCACGGTGGCTGTGGATGTTTCTACTCCAGACTCAGTCCACTGCTTCCGCAGGTCCCCCAAGGTCGGGAATCGGTCCTTCTCCACAATCTTCCTCAGGGTCCGGTCACCTCTTCTCCTTGTGCAGCGTTTTCTGCCACACTTTTTCCTTCCCACAGACTTCCCACTGAGGTGCCTTGATACAGCACTCTGGGAACAGCCTATTCGTTCAGAAATGTCTTTCTGTGTCTTACCCTCTTGCTTGAGGGTGTCAATGATGGCCTTCTGGGCAGCAGTCAGGTCGGCAGTCTTACCCATGATTGCGGTTTTGAGTAATGAACCAGGCTGGGAGTTTTTAAAAGCCTCAGGAATCTTTTGCAGGTGTTTAGAGTTAATTAGTTGATTCAGATGATTAGGTTAATAGCTCGTTTAGAGAACCTTTTCATGATATGCTAATTTTTTGAGGTAGGAATTTTGGGTTTTCATGAGCTGTATGCCAAAATCATCAGTTTGAAAACAATAAAAGACCAGAAATATTTCAGTTGGTGTGCAATGAATCTAAAATATATGAAAGTTTAATTTTTATCATTACATTATGGAAAAGAATGAACTTTATCACAATATGCTAATTTTTTGAGAAGGACGTGTATATCTCTGAAATATCTTCAGTCATTAAATAAAACAACCTTGCTTTCGAGTTTTAAAACTTAGTTGCACTTCAAACCATAGTTGCATAGTTGCAGCACAACGCTTCAGTTAAAACAGCTAGAAGCTACTGATCAGGCCCGAAATCTAGGTGTAGTGTTGGGCTCAGACCTGAAACCCCAGGGTCACATAGAGCCAATAACAAGGTCAGTCTTCTTTCGTCTGAAGAACATTTCTAGGATTAAAGGTCGCAATGGGACCTTGAATTAGAACCAAACATGGAGAAGCAGCTTTCAGTTTCTATGCTACCCTTATCTGGAACAAACTTCCAGACAGCTGCAAAGCTGCTGAAACACGGAGTTCCTTTGAATCAAGGTTAAACACCCATCTGTTTAGAACTGCTTTTGAGTAAGCCAAATAATAATAGCTGGAATGTCATATGTTTTAATGTCATATGTTTTAAATCATATATTATGTGTCTCTAATGTTGTGTTTAAGGATTTTATTGACTGCTTTCATTTTATTTTATCCCCTAATGATGTAAAACACCTTGAATTGCCTTGTTGTTGAAAGTGTGCTGTAGGCCTACAAATTCCAATTCCTGCATTTGTCCAGAAGATGGCGGTCTCTGAAGATTTTTTTTTAAAATAATTTTGCCCGCCCATATATCAAAAGAGATTACTGCGCAGTCATTTCTCTGCAGGTCTCCTCGGAGATGTGTGCAGTCGGTTTGCAGAGGTAGAAAAAGGAACATCTGTGCCTCTCATGTCTTGGATATAACCTGACGCCGGTTTTTGCTGGAATGCGAAAAGGAAGGTTTTCCTCTCACTCCGGAATTTTCCAAACTTCAACATCCAAATGAGCGGTGCCAACTTCACTTCACTAATGAAGAAACTCATTGTTTTACTGGCTAGTTTCAGTAAGTTCCATCTTTCATCGCAACATCTTTTCAGCGGGTTGCCTCATGTGGCTGGTCACTGATTTCTGCAGGCGCTGTCTTCTACAGGATTTCCATGTAGACAAGTACTCGATATTAATTCATTATATGTTACAGATAGGTACATTGCTTACATCGGCTTATTGTCTGATATAATAATGTTATATACGTTGAAGTTATTTTGATGACTAAGCTACAGGCGCACCATTTAGTTTCTAGATAGTGGAATGAGTCATTATTCAGGTTTGGAGCGACGACACACCCAGATGCCATACATCCAGCAGGGTAGCCTATTCCCCTTTGTCAATCCTGCACTGTGCTCTACGGTCTAAGTGAAATACTTTGCATGTTAGCGGCAAAAGTTGAAACATTTTGAATTATTCAAAAGCTGATGAAAGTTTATTAAAAACAATTTGAAGAAGTGACGGCCATAACAGCGACATTTTCTATATGCATCGCCAGCTAAGTGGAAGGTAAATGTTATCAAACTTTCACTACCTGATTAGTCTGCTTATCGTCATATTGTTTATTTCTGCCAGAAATAAACAATATGATGATAAGCAGAGATGCCATCTTTACTCCCTGTCCTGTTATCAACTTCTTACTTGTTGAATCACCTTGTTGTGGAAAGTGTGCTATACAAATAAAATTGCCTTGCCTTGCCTTACTTTCTTTAATATAGAAAGTAGTCTTACATCAGTTCTTCTGTTCTTTCTGTGTTTCTGCTCTGTCTTCTCAAACTCCCAGACGGCGGTGGCAGACGGCCGCTCCTACTGAGCCAGGTTCTGGTTCTGCTGGAGGTTTCTTCCTGTTAAAGGGGAGTTTTTCCTCTCCACTGTCGCTTCATGCTTGCTCAGTATGAGTATGCTGTGGTTGGAGTCTCTATCAACGGGGCGCGACTGCCAGTCAATGACTCCACGCAATCTGCTGGGATTCCTTACATAGAAAACTAGCTAAACCTTTAAACTGATTGGAATGTTTGTAGCGAAATGGCCTTTTTGTAAAGTGCCTTGAGATGACATCTGTTGGTAATCGGCGCTATTTAAATAAACTGAATTGAATTGGAGTGGACCTTGGCATTAAGTTCATGGTTTCAGCCAAATATGCTACTGATATATAATTATGTTTTTAAGAATCAAGTAGAAAACAACTGATATGTGTTATCAGTGGTTGCACTTGATATGGTCCATATGTGCACTTGCCCAGGGAAGCAATAGTAGATAGATGGAATTAGAAGTGCCAGATAAAAAACAAACAAACAAAAGAAATCTCCATGGATGTTTTTTTTTTTTTTTTTTTTTTTTTTACATGTTCAATTAATTGGAAGTTATCTGGGTTTAATTGCAATGCACTTTACCAGCATTTAGATGATTTCCTGCATTTTTATTGTTGAAAGGAGTGGCTGAAGGAGGGTTTCGCCCAGGGCACCTTTTTTAAATTTATTTTACTAGAAACGCTACTGAATGTATTCGATATAAATTTGATGTTTTGGGAACTCTCCTTTTATGAACGTGATGGTCATTGCTGGAGGCAGAAATAACTTCTGTAGTTGTCTATAATGCAGTGGAGTTAATAAATCCCCTGACTCAAGATACTAAGTTGTTGAGTTGTTGTGTTGTGAAAAAGATGCTGAGAGATGACCATAATGCTTTTAACTGTATTAATAATGCCACACTGAACAAAGCTGTTGGCCTGTTTCTTTGTGGCAATTACAAAAGTACAAATCTGCCAAGGAGAGCAGGTCGGAGATGGTAAAAACTGTTTGGTATGGTACATTCGACATCCCAAACTGCCTAAATTAAACAACAACAAGGTAAATGCTGTTTTGAATTCTAGGACCCCTTTAAAACTAATGCTATTTGGATCCATGTCACATCAAGTTCCAAAAAAGCATTCAAGATAGTAATTAGTCTGGTTAAAAATGTACATTCTCTTCCTAGTCTGATTTTTGTTGCCCTGCATTGGTTTAAAACTATAATAATCTTTGATTAAAGCCCCCTTTGCTACCTCTATATCAATATTTCTTTAACTAATGGCTTCTCTGACAACTGCAATGCTTTACTGTATCCAAAATTGTGGTGATACAAACTTTGTCTTTTTTTGTTACAGCTTTGCCAAAAAATAGCTGCTCCTCCATGGAAATTACCTGTACTAGCACTTCAACTGGTAATGGAACCTTCTACAGTGTTTCTGCAGACTTCAGGAACTCCAGTTGTGACTATCACTGGAGCAACATTCATGCAAGTTCAATCATTTTAGGTTTTTGCACAAATTGTACAGAACAAACACTGTTTTATAGAATATAGTTGTATCTCAAAAAGCAGGAAAAAAGTGAATAGGATTAAATTGAGCTGAGAATGAGAAGCGAGTGGTTCTAATACTTGATTTGAATTAAATCTTAAAGATTTGGGATTAGAGGTCTTTCCTTTATGAGTTTCCTAACTACTTAAGAGTTTAACCTGTTTATCCTCCAATGGCTTCTCTTAGGACCAACCCCTGGCAAATACTGAGAGGAAGATGGACGACTTGGTGGTAGCCTCAAACATTACCTCTTTGCACACCACCAAATGCCACAATGAAATAAAGTATGTTCTGGAGTGCTTCCCTAAGGTATGCATAAATAAACACAGTGAAACACAAAGTGCAATAATGATGAGAAAAAAATATTTTACTCAATTGCTCCGTCTTTTCCTTTCCTCAGCTGGTTAAAAATGCAAAGTGTGTCAGTGAGTATCTGGTTGCTTTTTTTAAGACTGATATTAGAGCTACGGGATATGAGAAAATGATGGGAAACTTTGCTGAATATTACGATGACATTAATTACAACTAACCCACATTTTTCAAGCACTTCTGTTTTTAACTTCATTATAGTTTCCCAACTACAGTTTCTGGGCTTTAGCAACCCAGGCAATAAAAAACACACATAAAGCATGAGCATCAAGGGAAATAATCCGTCTATCCGATAGGCCAAGTATTTTATTGGCATGCAGAATTTATGGGCATGACACAGACGATAAAATATTTGGTGTCCTTTGTGAGTGTGATTTGAATGTTTTTGTGCTGGTCTAATTGACATCTTAGATTATAAGGTGGATCTCAGCTTCAAAGACTCTTTTACTATATTTTTTTATTTAGTGAGTTTACAACTGCAAATGACCAGATATGGTACACGTTTAAATGTCCTGCCTTCTTTTCAGTTCTTCTCCTGTTCTGGACACAATACTGCTCTTCCTTCATTACAAACTTTTTAATCCAATAGTTATTTACCACAACCATACTGTCAATATATCCACTGAATAAACTGTCGACTTTTCTACTTTGTCATTGCCTCAATCATTTATCAGAGATTTTGCGTTACAAGTTAGGCTATCCGAAGTCCGACTTTCCTAACTTTCAAGACAGGCTTTTCTTTGTTACTATGATATTGTTCTAAATTGTTAATTGAGTTAATCTGTTATAGCCTCAGAAAATGTATTCTATTTGTATTTTGGTCTTTAACTGTCTGATTATGAGTTGGGTTTCTGCAAGGTTTTAAATTATCTTCTCGGTTTTACAGCCAACTGCTCTTGGAGAGGTGGAGTTTCTGGTACACCTGGTGAGGGAGAAGGTAAAAAAAACAAAAAACAGCCACAACAAGCAAAGTACATTTCTTTAATGATTTGTGACAATATAAAGGAAAAATCTGACAGAACAATAGAAATGGGCTTGTGAGTTGACATCACTTCTAGCACCTTTGACTCCATCCTGAAAATTGATTATTGAGTTTTTAAAGAAATTGAAGCAATAATCTAATGCATATTACCTTATTTTATATTTTTAAACAGCACAGCACTCTGCACTCCTTCATTATCTCTCAATCCATCATTGCTTTCTGCATTTCTCCATACGAAGAAGCAAAACTAGCTTTTAATCTCTTTAGGTGATCGTGAACATTGCAGGCTATTAGAAGGTCTTTCAAATGTGTTCCTTTGGAACTTGGCTTCTTTTTCACTTGTTTTTAGTCTAGTGGATGACCATTTTCAGGATGATGTGATGGATAATGCAGTATTGTGTCTAACCAAAGCAGAAACCTTCACAAAGAACTCAATGTAGATCAAACATACAATAATGTTTGTGAATGTTATGTTACATTTACGACAGGGATCTGCAAATATATTACAGGCTTAGAGAGCCTGAATGCATGATACATGCATAAATACCTGACACTTATTACCATCCAGACAGCTCTTTTCTACATCCATTTTGTGTGCAGTGATATTGCTATAGCAATACATTTGCCATATCTTATGCAGCCCTTCCTTTAGGCATATTTTTACTAGCAGCTTGTCACAAAGAGGTAATTTGCTTTAATTTCTTTAGCTATATCTGTAAAATATGTGAAACAATCTCTGTTGGACAGATGGAAATGAGTATAGGAGAGTACCCCAACAAGGTGACTGCTAAAGACAAACATTAGATTGTCAACTAACGGGATTTTAAAGATCCCTGGCTGGATTGCTCAGTTGTTTTAACGGCTTTACGTGTTATTTTGTTGATGTATAAGTTTTTGAAAACCCAGATTTTCCCTGCAAATCAAAGTATTTTTCACCCTTCTTATGGGTGTTCACACTGAAGGAGACACTGTATAAGGTTTAGCTTCCTGACTGTGTCACATGAGCTGCTCTGTGTGCCTTGCTCAGATAGCTGACCCCAGTTTCTAAAGGGTGGGGATGGTGGCTTTTGATGCACACGTGATAAGCAACAGCCATCAACCATTATCCTTATCCTCACTCTGTTCTTCCTGTCTTCCATCCAGCTGTCTGCCTTTTCCTTTATTTATCATCTTCCTTCTTGGTCATAACTTCACATTATCCCTAATTCCAAACTAAATTTGGAGTTTCATATAGGCCTACATGCCCACCAGACACACATGTGCACCTTGGATAGGAAATATTGTTCCACCCATAACTGTAGGTGGCTGTGTCTCAGTGGGTAGAGTAACTACTCTGTAGCTACAACTGTCTTGCAGTCATAAGTTTAATTCCAGCTTCCTCCTGTCACATGTCGATCTGCTCCTGGATCTCCACTTAACCCATAGCTTTGTATCGTTGTATGAGTGTGTGCGCATTTGTGAGTGCGAATGGGTGAATGTGGCTACAGTATAAAGTGCTAGTCAGTATGGCTAGAAAAACACTACAAGTCCAGTCCATTTACCACAAAACACATGAACCTTAGCCAAAAACATGCCGTGGTGTTAATTAATGCCTTAATTTGTTTCCTTACTTGCCTTTGAACCTTTCTGTGCTCTCTCTCTCTAATGCCTTCAGCAGCTGTCAATGCTTCTTAACAAGCAGAGTGAAAAGGTGAAGTAAAATAATGACATAATTATAAACAATATTTCATAAAAAAGACTACTATTCTAAGTCAACATTTTTCATTACCTGCTGCTTTAAACTTTCCTCCCAGTCTTTATCTTCTCCTTTGCCTTTTTTTTTAAATCTGCATCTTACTAATACTGTCTGACTAAAACACAGTGCTAAGTTTAATAGTGACCTAGATTTGGGTGACTGGACAATGAGATTGTATTTACGCTAACACGCCCACAGTATAAAGTAGGCTTTAAATAATGTGTTGAAAGTGAGTATTTGCAAGTTTTCCTGCCAAGTGTGTGCTCCAAATGCAGGGGAACCGCATTCTGTCGGGTATGACTACCTAGACATCAAACCTGTATGAACCGCCTGAGCAAGTATCACAAAAACAGCAAGACAGACCCTAGCCAGTAAACAGCCAAAAAGAAATAAAAGCTACCCCCCACGCACCACGAAGTGGTTGTTCCAGTGGAGAAGTGCAGCTGGAGTGGATTTTAAAACTAATTTTGAGTCACCCAGTTTATCAAGTTGAAGACAAACTTTTCTTTTACTCTGCACATGTCCACTCTTGATTAACTGGAAACACATTGTCAGTGAGTCAGACTGCTTCTCATGATAGCCTTGTCTGCAGGATAGATAGATCAGATAGATCTTTAGAAACAAATGATTGTCATGTAGAAACTCCTCCAAAGTCACTAGAGAGTGAATTGAGTGCAATGCAGTCGCAATGCTAACGTAAATCATGTTATACTCATGGAGTAAATTTCTTTGCAGCTCTTTAAATCTCCTCAAGTTTTCAAGCATATACATGGCACTGATTTAAATGAACCAACATGGAAATGATTTGCTATAGGGGATAAGAAAAAAATGCTGATTGGTACATCTCTATTTTGAACACATTCTGCTGTCCAGGTCAGGTAAAATGATTGGATAGAAAATTAGAGAAAGATCTGATGAAGTCCAAAGAAAACCTTTAAAATACCTCCAGAAATGTGCCGATAGTCGACCATTGGCTGGCCATCGCCCTTACGGCCTGGCGGCCCTCATCAGCCGGTGCCTGGTCGGGTCCCTGCTGGGGGGTGGGGCGCCCTTGGGCCTCTGGGCCCATGGTTGGATCTGCCCTGGCGTAGCCGGTCGCCGGCGGAGCCTTTGGGCTCGTTGCTGCGGGATTCCTGGGTGGCGGATCGATGGGTTCTCACATGAGCTATTGAACACTCAAATGGAGAAACCTAATATGCAGCACCATGCTCATACACACACACACACACACACACACACACACACACACACACACACACACACACACACACACACACACACACAGGTTTGGGGATTCAGGTGTTTACAGATACATTCTTGGGCTGAGGTTACCATTACTAAATCTTGTAATAATCGGTACCATGAGCTTTTCAGTGACGCTGTTATTGTATTTATATATCTATTTGTGGGGTGTGGTTGTGTAGTTCTCAGTTTGCATTGTTTGATGTGTTTTGTCGTTGTTGTTTTTTTCCCTCTCCCTGCCATCCCGCTGGTGTGGAGGTGGAATGGGATGTTTTCTTGTGTTCTCTTTGTTCCCCTTCCTCTCTTATATCTTCAACTCACCCTCTCCCTCTTAACCTTTTTTTCCTACCTCTCTTCGTCTACTTTCTTTCTTCCCCTTTATTTTCCATCTCCGTGTCCCTGGCACATCGAAAAAAACAAAAACAAACCCACAGTAATTTCTAATAAAGATTTCTTAAACATATATGTCAAGCGGAGTCCTATAGCAAAAGCTATAGGACTCCGCTTGTGATAGTAAATCTGGCGGGGTTTCTACTTGGTACTCAGACACCAATTCTGAGCTCCACACAGCACATGTTAAAAAAAAGAGAAAAAAAAGAAATGTGCCGATCAAGACCCCTTTAAAGGGTTTTAGAAAGCTTTGCTCTTTTGCAGAAAAATGTAAACATGCTTGGATTAGTTTACAATTTTTACACAGCACTGTGAATGCCAAGTTTAAACCACATCCCAGTGGATCAGGCAGGTGTGTAATCAGCAGATATGTTGACCTTAACAACATATTGGAAAAAAAAAACAAAAACAAAAAACTCCTGAATTGTCTTTCTTTAAGCAACTTGACATGTAAGTCAAACGAAACAAATTGCTATTAAAGAAATATGCCACTGTTCCATTACAGATTACAGCCCAGTTTACATAAATCAACTCACTTTTTAAGATTTATTTTGAGTGCATTAAATGTAAAGCAGTCAAACGATGTGGATCAACCGTTGAACTCTTTGTGTTTTTCTTAGGAACCAGAAATCACTTGATCACTGGGATTTCTCCCATCCTCTTTCTTCTGGCAGTAGGGATTCTTTGCTACAGGTATATGGGTTGACACATTCATACTTCTACAACCGGTTCACATTCTGCCATCTTATAACCACAGACTTCAGTTCTTTTATGTGACGTACAAACACAAAGTAGTGCAGAATTTTGAAGTTTAATGATAAAAATACATGGTTTTAAGTATTATTTTAGAAATTCTAATCTGAAAAGTTCGATTTGCATTTCCATTTAGGTCTCCTGAGGCAGTACTTTATTGAACCACTTTTCACTGCAGTCTGTTAGTGCCTTTCTACCAGCTTTGAAAACTAGAGACTGAAATGTGTTTCCATTCCTATAAGTCTATGAATATTGATGTTTTAGTCTGGCCACAAAGTCTTAATTGGATTTAGCTCTGGACTTAGAGGGGGTCATTTTCACACATGATGCTGCCACCATAATAACCATGTATCACTTTGGTGGTTGTGTGTTCAGGGTGATGATCAATGTTATACATGCAGGTTCTGCATTTAGGCCAGAAAAGGCTTAAATCAAACTTTAACCAGGCTGTCCAATGGCTTTCTTTCATCGATGGCTTTCATTGCCGTTCATAAAGTGTATGACTCTCACCTTTGCTGTGGATCTCAGCAGCTCCTCCAGAGTCACTTCTGGTATGTCTTCGTAGGTTTGCAGTTCTGGAATACTCGTTGCATTTTCAAATGATGGCTTGAACAGTGTTTTGCAAGATGTTCAAAGCTAAAGACTTTAGCCCCTTTCCCAAAAACCTTCAAGGTCGTATTAAATTGCTGTGGCACCTCTGACTTGTCAATGAGGCCTTCATTTGAAATTTATGAACAGCCAGAGGCAGCGCGGAGAAGGGAATTGTGCTTGAAGATTCAAGATGGAATAGATTTTTCTTTCTTCCTGACGTCTTAGCTGTGTTCCTTGGTCTTCATCGTAGGTAACTTCTGAGGGAAGATATTTGCATCATATTGTATTTAAGGGTTTGAGAGTAAAGGAGGCTTAATAGAAATCAATGCCACAGTTTTATTATACTTTCATTTGCGAAAAATGTTTAAAACAAAGTTTTGTATCGACCAGTCACATAAAATCCCAATAAAATACATAGAAGTTTGTGATTGTAATATGACAAAATGTATGAAAAGTTCAAGGAGAAAAAATATTTTGGCAATGGCTGTATAGTTTTAGTTGTACTGTACACATGCTCTGATATGCTTTTTAAATCATTATTATTGTTTGCTTACAGATGTCATAAAAACCAGCAGAGCTTTCAAATCAACATGGATCGTGATGAGTCCACAGCAAGATAGAAGATTGTTGTTTTTTTTCTACAAACTGTACTGCCTTTGTCTGCACATGGGCATTATTGGGCAACTAACCAATCACACGCCTTAGTTTGTTTTTAAACATATTCATGCCTTTTGCAAACTTTACTAATCCTGTATATTTTTGCTTTAATTTGCAACGAATGACAAGCTTCTGTGACCCCCTACATTCAAACATTCTAGACTGTTACATTTCATCAGCCAATCTAATCCACTGATAAAATCTGACTTTTGGTTTTAACTTGCATAAATTTAGCATTAACTGATAGTCGCACTATAGTTAGTCGCAGCAAGACAGAATACATGTGTGTATATGAGAGAGACACAAGTTGGAACGATGAAGTTACAGGGAGTGGAAGTAAAGAAGGTATAGGACTTTTAGAAGGATGCTGAGGTTGGAGCCACCATGCAGGAGACAGAGAGGAAGACCAAAAAGGAGGTTTATGGAATGTGGTGAAAGAGGACATGAAGTTAGTTGGTTTGAGGCCAGCAGATGCAGTGGATAGGACTAAATGGAGACAGGTGATTTGCTGTGGCCACCCCTGGAGGGAAAAGCCGAAAGAGAAGAAGAATTTTGCAATAACTGATGCACATAAAAAGCTGTGGAAGCTTTCTCGAATGCGCCACACACAGAGCTTGAAGTCCTTATTCAAAATGTCTAAGCATTCGCTAAAGCTTTATCCTATCTTTACAATTTATTCTATAACATTTAAACTACTGTTACCTTTAATCATTTGATAAACACTGCCTGATCAAAGACAAAGTCGCCACCTGGATTTAACAAAGCAAATATGTTAGTCTTCTATACTGTAGGTTTAGTTTTATATTATCTATTTTTATTCCAGAATATATAGATGCATCTATTATATAGAAAAAGAACCTGTTATGTATATATAAATGTATATTACATATGTAACTTTTAATAAATACAACATATTTATACAGTACCATCCAAAAGTGTGTTGATAGTAGAGTGAAACAAGTCTCTCTTTATTGCAGTCAATTGAAGCTATGTTGATCTTCTGCTTTTTGGGTGAACCACAGAGCAGATGAAAGAACATTTTAATTTAGGGTTCTGCTATACCTGACTCCACACTTTAAAACTGTCAAATAAGGACCGTAGGAACAATTAACACTTGAACAATCTGTTTCAAAAAACTATTTCCTCCCCCCCATATTAGATTATATAAGGGGCCGAGGGCCACTCCAGTTCTCGAGTTTCACTCTCCTGCAACATGTGTTTGCATCCCTGCTCCAACGCACCTGAATTACCTCTGTGGCATGCCAGCCAATTTTGCAACAGCATATTTATTAACTATTCATTTGATTCAGGAATGTTGAAGAAAGTAGCATCCAATAGTTGCAGGACATTGACACTCGAAGACCGGAGTTGCAGAGCCCTGGATTTGATGTTGACATCTCCCACCAGTTGATGAACCTAAAACACCAGTTTCACTCTACTTTGGATACATTTTGGATGGAAACACAAAGTTAATTATTAACTTCATACATAGGTTGAAGTGTTATAAAAGTAATGATATTTTTTAGAAGATGTCTTTATCATATTTGATACAAGTTTTCCAACCCTGCCAACTTCATCTCCTCATCATTTGTATTGCAACTTTGATTTTTCACAAAGCTTTTTATTAAAATTTCAACTTTTTTACAAGAAAATAAGTGGGTCTTTTTTTCGTTTGTCCAGTGAAATCACAATACTAATAAACAGGGGTGCATTACTATTGCTACATAAACTTAATAAGAATTATTATATCTCTTGTTAAAGATGAGAACAGCAAAAGATAAATAAAACACGCAATAAAACATGCAATTTGATGAGTTTAACATGTAGCTTGCTCCCTGGTCAGAGTGAATGCATTGGGTGACACCAGTAACACATTAAATACATCTTATAGCTTTTTTGTAACTCCTTTTGCTACCTGATCAGGACACTGGATATATGTTAGTGAAGAGATCAGATGCACCTCCAAAGATTGATTGCTGTCACATATGGTTACTCGTCTTTTGGGTAAATGATATACAATTTATATTTCCATTTATTTGATCTGTTTACTTGTCATCAGAAGCTTCTGCAGCGTAAAGGGAGTTTGCCAGTTTTTATCCAGGCACCTGGTTTATAGATAAGCTTAGAAAAGCCAAAAAGTTGAATCAGCTCGCTTTCAACAATAAGAATCACACAAAAGATGATTTAACCTTTGAGCGCAGAGATGTTAGTCAATGAACCAAAGATGCTGCCCCCACGTACACTTCCTGTTGTCAGATGACTGAAGTTGTGTAATAACCCACATCCTTAGAGTTCATTCATTAAAAAACAGCTGATGAGGAACTGAATTATTTGAAAAAAAATAAAAAATACTCCCACGTTTTTTTTTGCTCATCACGTTTTCAGGGAAATATCACTGACAAACTGTTGGTAATTACTCCTGGGGATGATGTACTATACTTACAGTATACCAAGAACCAGGCACGGTGCCAGGTTTTCATTTTTAGCAGGGCCATAGTAATTTTGGATGGGCCTTAATTAAACAAGTTCATATCAATATAGTGTGGTGGAAAATTGTTATGCAATTAGGAATTAAGTGTATATTCTCTGTTCAGTGAATGCATCTAGGGTAAAATGACAAGCTTATTGTTCCAGCTAATGTTATGAGAAAGATATATATGTGTCAGGTCACCAGAGAGACAGACGCCGGGGCAGTAAGATAACAGTCTGGCCTTCGGATGAGCTGCTTTATGCGTTGCTATGACTCGCATGAAGCAGTCCTCTGGAGGCGGGGCGTGAACGTTGGAGAAGACGTCTACAGAGATAAACAATGATTCCTGAATACTATTTAAGCGGTTAGTTAGAAAGGTTGGTTAGGGTGATGCACGAGTAACTCTGTCCCCTCCGTGTCTGGCCAGACATGTTTGAATTAAATACTTAAACGCCTTCTTGGACTCAAGTCTTCTTTATAATGGAAACCCTGAGATACTATTTTTTGCCATTACACTTGGCGCCCAACGCAGCCTCAGCGAACAGAATGGACCGGCAGGGACAGGGTCAAGGGAGTTGCTAGCGTCCTGGGAAAGTTTCTCCCAGCCTCTTACCTCCAGTAGCTGTTTGGGAGATGGAGGCCTTGAAGCGTCTCTGTCGGCCCTGTCGTCGCCTGAGACAGAACCTGGTAAGACTGAGTCCTTTTAAATAAATAGTGATAACAGAATTTTATTTGCTCTCTCAGGAGGTGAAATATTTGCTAGCGGTTTTGTGTTTATTTACTTACACGCTGTTGATTGATTGATTACTTAATATAATATATATACTTATATATAATTGTATGGTTAATTATTTAATCAACGTTAAAGAAAGTATCGGGTTTTTGCTCCGGGTTTTACCTGGGAGCACGGCAGTTGGACAAGTGGTCAATTAATTAAATTGACTGATTATTTCCGACGAGGTTTTTTTTAGGCTTTTGTTTCACTCAAGGAAACTAGAAAGCGATGGGGGAGACGTCCTTCATTGGAACTGGGTACCCAGGCAGACAATCGGGTCTGTAATCTAGCAACACTTCACCTCCAGACAGTCCAATATGGCGACAGAAAGAAAAAATAAAATAAAAAAATAAAAGAATTATTGGGCCCTGGGGAAGAATTTGGATAATCTGAAAGAAAATCTAAAAGTGATGTAATTTATTGTTGGTTTATTTATGGGGTTTTGTTTATTTCTTTTATTTACTCTTGTTTACTTCTTCCAGAACTGGAGTGTTTGAGCATTAAGATCATTTGTTTGATGACTTGGTATAATGCAGAATGTCACACACACACACACACACACACACACAGTTATTGTTACACATTCCATTGTAGAACTGCCGATGAGTTTCGCTGAGTTGTTCTGTGTTTTTCTTCAGGCTGGTTGGGACCCCTGCCTTCGGTCCAGCGGCGCCTGGGGGGGGCCACAATGAGCCCTAGTACCTCCCCCACCCTTGGAATAAGGGGTTTGGCAGCCATAACAAAGGCTGATGAAATGTAACAGTCTAGAATGTTTGAATGTAGGGGGTCACAGAAGCTTGTCATTCGTTGCAAATTAAAGCAAAAATATACAGGATTAGTAAAGTTTGCAAAAGGCAGCCATGAAGCCGGATTAGGTGGCTAGCCAGCTATGTTTCAGCTTAGTTTCCACCAACCCTGGGTTTTGGGTACCATGAAAGTGGCTCGGCTTTGATCGGTGTTCGTTGCCATGGTATCTTACGCTGCACGGCTAACCTGCTCCGGGGCAGGTTATGTTCTGGATTCGCGATCTCAGACTGAAGTTTGACCAATCAGCTGTGAGCAAAGAAACATATATGTGACGTAACTAATTCCCAGCGTCTGTTCTCTGTTGCAATGGCTTCACCTTTTCCCCCTAATCCTGTGGACATCTCCGCGCAAATTGTTAGACGAGCACTTCGTAGAGAACGAGTTTTTAGGGACAGACAAAATCCATTTGACTTTCCTGATGCGTATTTGTATGAAAGATACAGATTTTCCGCGGAAGGAATGTCTTATCTCTGTGAGCTTCTTGAGCCGCACATAACAAATGTGACTCGTCGAAGCCATGCCCTGACTGTACAGCACATGCAATCCCATCCATAATCAGCCGCCCCTTGTTGTTGCTCAGAGCCAACTCCTCTGCCACAGTGTAATCTTGAGGAGGTGGCCCTCCCCCAGTTTTCCTTATTTCACATTTTTTTCTGTTTGCTGCAAACAAGTGTTTGTGATTAAATGTTTTAAGAAAATAATAAAAGATATGGTAAATACTCACCACTTTGAATTATATTTTTATATTTTGTCTTGATCTGCTGCCAAGACCGTTTGGAGTTGGGGTTGCATCTAAAAATTAATGAATATCAATCTTTCTTAGGATGTAATAGCCTATACTTTCACATTTTACGTACATCTACACACATAATATATATATATATATATATCAACACAAATACATTTTCATTTTAGCATTTAATATATTTTAATATGCTTAGCCTACTTAAATGTACATTAATTGTTTAACCCACGCATTAACACAATCAGCAATCTTCCTCCACGATTGTTCTCTTGCTTTGGCAGCAGATACAGTGTTACTGCCTGCTTGAAAAATATTTCTAAATTCTTCATATTTCTGGAGAATAATCTCTTGAATCTCTTGAATCTCTCTCCATTGAAAAGTAGATAGCTCTCGCTCTATCCATATCGAACGCGATTGGTTGTTCAGTGTCGTCGTCACTCTTATGTGCACGCGCCTGTGGATTTATCATAGCTTAAGGATCAAAGCCTGAGTTGACAGAGAAAGTTGATAACCTGCGTCATGGTACCAATTAAGCCTGATTGCATCGGTTTGGTTTTGTCGATTCAAAACCAATCCTGTAACCCCGAGTTTGTGGAGCCACCTTCATGGTACAGGCCCCTGGGCCGGCCAGCCTGCAGATGACCCAGCGAAATTCAGGCAGGACAAAAATACACACAGCTCAAATGCAATTAAGAAATGCTTGCCGACTGATGTAGCTGTATTTTATCTCTGTGACACCTGCTTATGACACACACACACACACTCCCTTGGGAAAGTAAATCTTGTTTTGTTTTTGTTTTGTTTCTGCCAGAGGACCCTTAGAGCGAAAGGGGTCTTGATGGAAGCAGGCCATAATTCCTGATTCTTTCTATTCTTTATGTTGATCTACTTTGTTTTGTTATTGTGTTGTAATTTGTAAGGGAAAGTTGATGTGCAACTAAACCAAATTTGTTTGTTTTAGACAGACGGGGTAAAGCAGACAGAGAAACTGCTACGGCTCTGATAAGGTGATGATTCGTCATCCGGTGAGTTTAGTCTAATTAGAGCTTAAAGACTGTGTTGCACACAGTTATCTGGTATTTCATTTTGGTTGAAAGTTATTTGATGGAATTGTTATTACACTAAGTACAAGTTTCCTTAGCTATCGCAGCTTGTGTGCACTAACTTAGAAACGGAAACGTTCCTATTTTACGACTAGAACAAATAGGAGGGTTGATTGGGGCATTTAGAGAAGGTTGTGAATTGTACCCTGACTGACTTAAATTTTGACTAAGCTGACTGACAGTGAAAACATATTTTCCTTTCTTTCTGGGACAATTGGGGCTGAATTGTTTCCTTGTATTTTGGGGTTTGTTATAAGAAAATAATAAATATTAGATCTGTGAACATTAACTAAAGTAACTTGGACCTTTACAGTAACACTGCTTAGATTTCTCCACAGCTGTGAAGGACGAATTTTTTTATCAGCTTGTAAGGCGCTAATGTAAACAATCGCCAGACTAAAAAATAACAAGACTTTGCTGTGAGCAGCAACAGTAAAACAACATTGTTTAGACTATAATTTGAACACAACTGAAAAAAAAAATACAACTTTAGGTTTCTGCTGGGTAACATTAAAATAAAGATGACTAGTCCTTAGGCTACTTAGGTCTTAAATAAATGGAAAAAAGGTAAATACTAATCTTATCTGGGGAACATTCAAGCGTCAGAGCATTTAGTGGGCCTTATTAGAAATTTTGCTTGGAAAATTACTGAATTGATCTGAAGCTGTGAAGTATTCTGTCTCCTTCCAGGAGCAAAGTGACAGATAATAGAAGCATTTAGATCATAGACCGTACATACATTTAGATTCACACAAAGGAGCTAGAAATCATAAAACAAATTTAGGATTAGAACATTAAATGATAAAGAATAAAGCTTTAGTCATACCTCGACCAAAAAGAACTTTTCCTTAATGATAGTAATGTTTAATAAAAATGTTAAATAATAAGGACGCATTTGAGATACACTAGGCTACCTGTGTCAGCTGCATATGATGTTCTTCTGTACAGCACCTTGGTCGGCCTCGGCTGTGTATAAACGTGCTATATAAATAAAGTGGTATGGTATATGTGAAAATTATGCATTTAGTGCAATCTTTAAGCCAACCGGTGTGACCTACACACACAGTGGGGTTTAAAATTACTTGGTTTCTATTTTTTTAAATGTAGTTTACTTCATTAAGACAAATGATGATAAAAATAGATTCAGAATTTCGGTCACTGTTCTAAAGACGGGACAAATGTGGAAAATATTAAGTTAACCCCTTTGCACATTATATGCTATAGATCGCATAAAGACAGGGTGTCAGAATAATGAATGTGAGACCTACTATCAAACCGCAGTAAATTCTATTCAGTTGCAACACTTTTTGATGTTTGAGGGGGTTTTTGTGTGTTCCTTTTAATAAAAGACTAAATGAGACAGGGGTAACAAGGCTAATTTTAAAATATAAGCAGTCTAAAGTACTGAGTAGAGGTTAAAGTGGGCAAATAGATAATTACTCCGGTAAAGTATAACTCAAGTCCTACACAGAAACTGCAATGAAGAAAAGTTTCTTTCTTAAGCAAGAGTATCAGGTACAGGTAAAAAGGTTACTTCACATCGTTGTTATTAAAATAGTGTGGCATACTCAAATCTGAATGTGCAACTGAGTTAGATAAATTGAATTAGAGATGTTTTACAGTTGTACAGGTTTTAAAATTGTGCATTTAGAAAAAAAGTATTCTTTTTTTTCCAAAGAGTTAACAGAGAATAAACTGTAAGAAACAGATGAGCAAATAACAGCAGCAGAGATATTAATTAGGTAAATAAACTGTGTCCTGAGTAAAACAATTTTAACTAAGGTGGTTGCAAAGATAATCCTTACTGTAACATCAATTAGATTCTGGAAAAGCAGGTTCTGAAGAAGTTGTCTAATTCAATTCAAAATACTTTATTGATCCCAGAGGGAAATGAAGTGTTGTTGTAGCTCATGCAAGTAGGACTAAAATTCTGTAATACATTAGGTAACTATGTGGGGAATTTACTATTTTATGTAGTTTTTGCAAGGCAATGCAATTTTATTTGTATAGCACACTTTCAACACCAGGTAATTCAAATATAAGAACCTAATTGCAAACCTAAATGACTGGGATATGATCACCTGGGGGTTGAAGCTGCCTCAGCAGCGACAGCAGCAGGATACACAGGTTCTGAGGTTATGTCTTATGCATGACCTTTAAACCTACTATGTTTCTTTTCTTGACACTGGAGAAGCGGTTGAAGTTATTGTTTCCTTGTTTCCTGATTTTTTAAGGCATGAGCAAGACGATGCCTTAAAAAAAGGGGGGAATTGGATTTGATTGTAATTGGAACAGATTTTTAAGAGATTATGAAGAGAATTGTAACTTGCAGGTAATTGAGTTTCTTGTGAATCATAACTCTGTCATAAATTAATGAGGGTTTTTTTACTACCTGGACTTGACGTCTGACTTCATATTCCATTTCGGTTTGGGTTCAGACTTGTAGTACATATTGTGTCTGGGAACTTTACAAAAGTTTTAATTTGATCTGAAAACCTTCTTTACTTCTTGCGGGGAGTAGTTGATTCTTGGGATTTTTTACTCTCACAAGTTGGAATGGTTGGTTGTCTTTTTCTTGGCATGGATTTAGTACAGAGTGATCTGGAGACATTTATCTTAATTATATTCTAGCTTCAGTTGATCAGGTTTGGCTCATCAACCAGGTTGTGAGTTGTTTAGAATTGCTTTTGCACACAGTTGCATCAGGTTGATCTGAAACCATAGGGTGTGGGTTATACTTGTCATAATCATCCTATTCACCTTTTGTGAATTGGTTCACCTATGTTTGAACATCAATGCTCTATTACCTAATTAGCTCAGCTCCCAAGGGTCGCATTGGGAGGTTCTCACTGAAGGACCTTCTGAGGAGTGACCACTCTCCCCTTTCTGAGGAAGGACTGATCGGTGGCTACGGGTCACTGGATGCTGGCGGAGGCTGACTTCATGGCAACAGACAACAAACAGCGCAAGGGAAGAGTATACATTTCAACATCTAGTGTTGATGTAATACCCTCTGAAGTGTACTGGAAGATGCTACATAATTTCTCCTGTGTTCTGTGTTTTAATCTAGAACATCCTGACCGATGACGAGACCTGTGGATGGCTGCCTCAGGGGCGAGGGGCTGTTGAGATGACATTTTGCCCACAAGAAAATGGCGTAAGAAGACCCCGTGGGTTTTCGGTCTCAATGCACGGGAGTCTCAGCAAAGTCATCGGGAAGGATCTAATATTTGTCACTGTGAGCTAATTCCATGGCCAAGCATGTCACATGTCTGATTGTAATTTGTGTTTTGAACATTGTCTTTTTTTGATCAACCTACCAACCTTTTAGGGAGTTTGTGATAGCACTTTTGAATTTTCCTTTATATTTATGGTATTATTTAAGTTAATAACAGCAGGGAATTGTGGTGGAAAATTGTTATGCAATTAGGAATTAAGTGTATATTCTCTGTTTAGTGAATGCATCTAGGGTAAAATGACAAGCTTATTGTTCCAGCTAATGTTATGAGAAAGATATATATGTGTCAGGTCACCAGAGAGACAGACGCCGGGGCAGTAAGATAACAGTCTGGCCTTCGGATGAGCTGCTTTATGCGTTGATATAAGACTCACATGAAGCAGTTCTCTGGAGGCGGGGCGTGAACGTTGGAGAAGACATCTACAGAGATAAACAATGATCACTGAATACTATTTAAGCGGTTAGTTAGAAAGGTTGGTTAGGGTGATGCACGAGTAACTCTGTCCCCTCCGTGTCTGGCCAGACATGTTTGAATCAAATACTTAAACGCCTTCTTGGACTCAAGTCTTCTTTATAATGGAAACCCTGAGATACTATTTTTTGCCATTACAATAGATAAATATAAGCAGATACAGAAACAATACCCAAATTTTAACTGCTTTTGCCTTCTTATGAAGATTGTTGCTAAACTAAGGCTAGCGAAACTATTAATCTTGATTAACAGCCGAACAGAGGAGCACTACAACATTAACTCCATGACCGTGTCATTCCGAACAGATAAGTGGGGAAAAATAAAACAAAGAAATATGCAGATCCTTTTCCTACTGTTTTTTCACCTTTCATAACAAAGTGTAATTACTACAATCTGATGAGACAGTGCCTGAATTTGTATTCTGAACAGTTTAATCAAAAATCTAAAATGTAATCTGGAGCTTTTCAGACACTTTTCTCCCCATAAAATGTTCACTAACTATAAATAAATGTTGTACATGCCATGTGTTAATCAGTTGTGAATACAATCTGCATGCTGAGATGACAATTGCGAACAACTAATAAAAGCATGAAGAAAGGAGGATCATGCTCTGCAGCCGCTCAGTCAGATGAAATGTGTCATGACCATACAGACTGCAGTCGCTTGTTAAAACAAACGATATGTATCTGAATAGTACCACATATGAAAGTAACCTGGGTTAGGTCGAGAAAAATAAATCAGATATGGGCAAAAATGTCGAATTCGATGCGCGTTTGCCTGCAGTGTGAACGAAGATGTATAAAAGAAGATGCCTCACACCTGATGCCTCATTCTTTAACTCAAACCGACACACAGCAGGAGGGCAATGACAGGCATGTATTGTGTCAGTGTGTGGTTTCTGCCGGGTTGATATAGAAATAACCATGGATAACGCCATTATAGTGCAGGAGCACCTGCTGGCAGAACTATAAATCTGGGCCTATGAACTCGCAGTCCCTTAGGGTGGGCCCAGGCCCGGTAGGCCCAGCCACAACGCCACGGCTACCCAGAACGCAATCTTGGCCAAAGGCAGTCGCTCCATGGACATGTTGAAGAAAGTCACACGTTATACCAGAAGTATGGATTTTTTCAATATCAAAAGGTCTCTCAGTGTGAGCCAGACTAAATCAAATGGCAAACTGGGTAAAGAACCAATCCAATTCATGAACAACAGCTGTGACCCATGTTTACACCTTTTACTTTAGTAGAATAAATAGAGCCTAAATGAATCCTGCTTTAAACTTTTTAACATCCCTGACCTGTCTGCTGTGTTCCTTGGTGTTCAGGGTGCTGGTTGTTCACAAAATCTAAATCTCCTGAGACTATTTGGGCTTCATCTCGAAGGAAGATACCTCAAGTGAACATGGTCTCACAAATTAAACCTTTCTGTGGTCCTATTACCCAGCGGTTGGTTGGGTCAGATACCGGATCTACTGATACTACTAAACTTTAAAAGTTTACCAAGTAGCTTGCTCTTAAAATATCCTCTCTGGTCAGGATAAATGCATCGAAGGATGCCATAAAAACATCTAATGGATTTTTGTAACCTTTTTAGCAGTCTGATCATGACACATCTATGACAGGAAGATTAGAGATTGGCCTGTAGTTCTGCATTGACGTGTTGTCCAGGTTGTTCTTCTTTAGTAGGGCTTTAACAACTGATGTTTTTTATTGAAGCCTTTTTTCTTGGCCAGGCAGTGTATCATTTGCTTTAACATCACTACTCTATGATGATTGCTCCCCGATTCAAGATCAACGAGATCAACCACACTAATGTCTACCAAGGTAGTGAAGGAAAATGGGAGAATTTGTAACATTTTGTCATTAGTTGGCAAGAAGATTCGGAAGCAGTGGACTAAGCTCATTTTTCTTAAAGATACACTCTCCATTGTCACAAAAGACAAAACACAAGAATCTGCAGTTCGTTGTCCAGGGGAGCTTTCTGATGTTAATGCCAATGCATGTCATAATAGCAAGACACAAACAGACTCTTAAGCCAGTCATGGCTTCTTTTTGGTTTGATGTTAAAAAATATGGCTAAACCAATGTGAGAACCAGCACAGATCAGATGATCAACTGGTCAACTTAGGACAGCAATAAGTCAGTAGAGGTCCTTGTGAACATTATTCACTTAACTAACAAATCATATATGTAATAAAAAAGCTGTTTCAACAGCTAAGCACAGTATATTAGTTGTAATGGATTAAATACAGTTCAGACCCAGAGCTCAGACAACAACCCAGGAAAGGTTAAAACACGAACATGGGGGCTGTGACATGAATGACAACAGACGATTTTGCACTGAGTGCAAAGCAGGAGTGGGTGGGGTGAAGCAGAGGAGCAGCATGAATCATGGCAGAAACAGGGAAATCATGACAACTGGTTTTTTTCTTCATATTTCATATATTTCTTTTTTTTTTTTTACTTTTGTATGAGACAGTTAAAATATTTATCAGAAACTTTTGCAACATAAAAAAAGTTTGCCCGACTCTATACAGAAAAAACCAAAGAGTTTAATCAGTTTGCTTTGAACAATGAACAAGAATCACAAAAAAGTTAATTTGAGCTCCAAGAACATAAAATGGGTGCATGCATGTACTGCATGCATGTACACTTCCTGTTGACAGTGACAGAGTCCACTTCCTTTGTCTTCATTCATAAAAACAGATGACACGATGGTGTTTTGGAAGCTTTAATTACAGGCTAATATCTTATGACTTGATTATTCTAATGGTCTTGCTATATTATGACTTTATTTTAATGCTTTCACAACATAAACTTTTCTGAACCAAGACACTGAAGGTTCCCCAAAGATGTTGCTTTCTGCTTTCTGCTTTCTGTATGGTTAAGTGTGGACCGTTTCTCTGTTTCTTTCTAACAGAACCACACCCAAGCACTAATCCCTTTAAGTGCATTATTGTAGTTAACTATTGTGACCTTACCTGTACATTGCTTTATATTTGAGAAGAAATTACAGTGAAGTAACTGCAGATTGACTCCTGTTAACCAGCATACCGGGGTCAATATCATTTCCATTTATCAAATACAGTCCTACCCATAAACCAACCCGACACTCCTTCAGGATTTCTTTTAGACAGCACGGTTTTGTCAATTCATCCATGTCCTGAACAGGGGCTGATTTAGGATTGAAGAAGGTCAGGTGCTCAGCCCAGATGACTGATGTGTAAAAAAATGGATAATTTAAATGATATGGCATCTCAGCCTTCTGATCACCTTAAAGCAGAGCACTGGATTACACATACTATGCTTTAATGAAGCAAAACAGCACTATCAATCAAGAATATTAACTATCAACAATATCACAAAAAGTCATGCTGCTGATTGAAGTCACCTCAGATCACTGGTCCAGGGAATACAGTTTACATCCATTAAGAGTAGATAATATAAAGCGAGAGGGCAACTAAGTTTGATTATTATTATCTATTACTGTTTGTTTAATTGCTCTGCATGTTTTATATGATTATATTTTTATCAGTTTTACTATTTAATCTTAGCACATTAATTTACCGTTTCTTTTTATACTTTAATTTATCTTAATCCCCGTTCCAGTGTTTCCTCTGTGGGAGCCCTCTGCCCTGGGAGCGGTGGTCGGCTGTGGCTGCCTGGGTGCTCTCCAGGTGGAGCTTGGGTGGAGGTGGGGGTTTTGGCCTTGCCTCCACTGGGTGCCCTGTGTCGGTGCCTCGGCTGCTGCTGTTAGTCTACCGCTGCCGGGGCAGATGGCTCCTCTGATGGCGTTTCCTTGCATGGTTCATCTACACTCGGCCCAATGTCCCTTTTTACTTTTTCTTTTAACTGTGTGTGTGCATGGGAGATGGGTTGGGGGGAGGGGGGTATAACTGTGATCATGCTTTTAAATCTGTGGGGGAGGGAAGGGAAGGGAAGGTGGTTTTATGTGGGGTCATTTTAATCTGTAAAGCACTTTGTGATGCAACTTCTTGTTTGAAAACGCTTTATAAATAAAGTTTGATTTGATTTGATTATATAGTTAATATATTGACCAAAAAACCAAATCCATCTTATTCCCTTAGATATGATCCCGGCCCCTGTTTTTTTCCCTGCTCTGTCTGTTCCTCTTTCTTACCCCGATTTAATCCCATGTTTCTTTGCTTTCTGCAGAAGTTTCATGACCAATTTCCAAGCCTCTCACTCATTGAATTGCAATTGTCACTTTGACACATTACAATTCACACCCCTGACCACTTGATGCAAATATATTTTCAACATTACGCACGTACAGGTAACAATATCAATAAAAAAAGATATCCATGAAAGCATTGAGCATCATCTCAGACTTGGACGCAGTACTCTATGCATCTCACTATCCAGGAGTTTACAGCAGGTTCAAGAGTTATCGAGGCTTTGGGGCACATCGTAGTCAATGTGGCTGATCCCCGACGCACCAAAGAGCCCGGTGCATTGCCAACCACCGGTGCAGAAACAACGCATATGCTGCAGTATTTTCTCCCGCTGAAGCTTGCGGGTCAGGGAATGCCTGGTTCAGAAAGTCTTTATGACTTCTGATCACTTTAATTTGAGAAATGTTTCCGGAGTTCTAAACTTTGGCTGAAGTGGGGCTTTAATCCCCGTCTCCAGTTGGGCAGGAGAGCCCTGATTCACCCTCAAGAACATCAGAAAACCCATGAGGAGTCATCTGCTCAAGGCAAAAATCCAAAACCTTATGATACCAGCCTCTGCTGTAATCCAACGATTTGATTACGCACACGCAGGTGTGCATTTCATACTTAATTTAATTGTTTATATGTAGTTGCTGGGGCCACAATCTGTGGTTTTTGTCATTGTGGAGAAAAAAAAGTGATATGTATTCATCTGCTTGATGTTTGATGGCACGATGTGGATTGTTCAGCTCGTTCGGATTGAGTATCATAATCAATAAAAAGGAAATACTATAGAAAATGTCGTTATTAGTTAAAAAACTGGCGGGTAAAAATGGGTTATGACCGGAATTTTGACCCCGTCGGCCAAACTGATGAAAAAGCGAAATATATGTTATGTTTATATTTTATTTATACTCTTGATGTTTAACTGTATTCACTGACTGTGACACTACTTTACTCTTTTTCAGTTGTTTTAGTCATCCAGAGAACATTTACCTCTCTGATATTTACTTAATGTTTATGATCATTACCCATGTATTTTTTTATTCTTCCCATGTTACCACATACATAAGATTATCTTGTTACTATTAATTTTCTGTACCAAAATTTACAGCAAGCGGACATTTAGATTCACAAACCGCAAACTGCTGAAGCAGCAGAAGCGCTTTTTCTTCAGGGGGCTGTATGCAGGCTACTTTGCGTAGCTACTGCCTCTCTGGTGGACCCCGGTACTGCAACTTATTTCCGAGAGGCTTTATTCCCCTCTTCAAAAGTGAAATTCTGATTCGGGGCTTCTCAGAAAACACCCGGGGCTTAAGCCCAAGTACCCACCCCTCAACTCCGCCCCTGGTCCTGAATTTGCAAAGCAGCCGCAGACCATCACATTACCACCACCAAGTTTGCATTACACTTCTGTAGTGGCACAGAGCTTTATTCTGGTAATAACCACAAAGAAAGAACAAGTCAAATGAAATGAGTGTCATTTGTGCAGTAAAAGGTGATGGTGTGATGCATCTTCTCATTTCTGTTAGCCTTCCGAAACAAGCGAGGTGTGGGGTGAGGTGTTGCATGACAGGAAGTGACTTGCTGTCGTGTATGAAAATAAATCGGATATGTGTTTGTGGAATTAGGGATTTCAATAAGCAACAGCTGTAAAGTCTTGTTTTTGAAAAGGCATAGAATGATTTTTTAAATTCCTAGTCTTTGTTGTCAGATTACAAAAACAAAGATGAGGCTGCTAACTTTTAGGAACAAGAATAACAATGTAAGGAAGTGTTGGGAATCTGTGAACTGTTTTATCTTTTGTAGATATTGGCACATACCAGGCAATCTGTTCTTAACAGATTGAGTGTCTTATCTTTAAGTGTTGATGCATAGAAATTGTACTAGTTCTTTTAATTTTATTCAATTACAAGGATTAGAGTTTGACACAAATATACAATAATAAACCATAACATGTGTTTTTGCAACAGTGTTCTCACACTAAAACCATGAAAGTAGAACACATCACCCCAGTTCTAAAGTCTTTACACTGGCTCCCTGTAGCTCAGAGAATAGACTTCAAAATATACTTTTACTAGTTTATAAATCCTTGAATGGCTTAGCACCAAAATATATTGAAGATCTGCTGTTACTATACCAACCCACCAGAACACTGAGGTCCTCTAATTCCACTACTCAACATCCCTAGAATTAGAAACGGAGAAGCAGCTTTCAGTTTCTATGCTCCTTTAATCTGGAACAAACCTCCAGGAAACGGCAAAGCTGCTGAAACACTGAGTTCTTTTAAATGACACCTAAACACGGATCTGTTTAGAGCTGGCTTATGGTGGAGAAATGAACATTCAATGCACGAGCAACAGATCTGGTTGACATTCCTGCTGTCAGCATGCCAATTGCACGCTCCCTCAATGCTTGTGGCATCTGTGGCATTTTGCTGTGAGACAAAACTGCACATTCCAGGGTGGCCTTTTATTGTGGGCAGTATAAGGTAAACCTGTGCACTAATCATGATGTCAGATCAGTATCTTGATATGGCACACCTGGGAGGTGGGATGGATTATCTCAGCAAAGCAGAAGTGCTCACTATCACACATTTAGACTGATTTGTGAACAATGTTTGAGAGAAATGGTAATATTGTGTATCTGGAATGAATTTTAGATCTTTAAGTCCATCTCATGAAAAATGGGAGCAGGAACAAAGGTGTTGCGTTTATATTTTTGTTGAGTGTATGAGCACCTTTACTGACTAGAGGGGAACTTTTCATTCAACTGTTTGTTCTCAAAAGGTCCAGCTGAAAGTCTAAGGCAGTTCATAGTTTATACAGCAGTCCTTTGTAATGCTGGAGGGGCTGTGTGTCTGGGTGAGGAAAGGGCTGACATTCTTTTTTGGAAAACTTTGGAACATGGCTGAGATTGGAGTGAAATTGAAATTGAACAGGATTGTTGTTTTCTGTGAACTTGTGACTATGACAGATGCATCCCTCTACACCACCTATACACACACAGCGTGTACCTAAAGTGTGGTGGTAGTATTTACTGTTCTAGAGCCCACCATTAACAGTTAACTGGTGGGAAATTACAGTTTAGCCAGGACCCACTTAAGGGACCTGAATGGAAAAGTTTAGGATTTTTTACGTCTTATTGATTAATTTTCAATTAAATGGTTTAAAGGTCTCATTCACTCGTCCTTTCAATAAATTTGCTGTTTGAATTATATACATTGTGAGTCGTTTTCAGTTTCAGTCTTGATGTCAGATCCTATTGTCATCCTCCGTTTTTTTGTTCTGATACATTTATTAAATTATGCTTTTTCACCTGTCACATTGATTTTGAGCATGACATTTTTGTTTGAGGTCATACCACACTATCTCAGTCTGATTTAAGGCAGGAGTTTGACAAAAACTTCATTTCGTCAGCCATTAACTTAAACTTGTAATTATTGGACATCCTCCTTCAGGATTTTTTAGACAGCATGGTTATGTCAAGTCATCCATGTCTGAACTTGCAAAGCAGCTGCAGACCATCACATTACCACCACCAAGTTTGAGTGACATTATGATGTTCTTTTTCTAAGAAGATGTGTTGCTTCACACTGGATTTCTGCCTGGTCTATCTCTCATTGCTGAAATGTAAGCACTAACTTAACTGAGGCAATGGTTCCCTGCAGTACTTCAAATTTTTGGTTTGGTTTCTTTTGTGACCTTGTAGATGAGTTGTTGATGCCCTCTTGGAGTAATTTTGGTTGGCCACACCGCCCTAGCAAGGTTTAGCACTGTCAAAATGTGTGGATAATGGCTCTAAACTTGGTTGGTGGAGTCCCAAACCAGTTGAAATTAGTTTGTGACACTTTCTAGACAAATTTCAATGACCTTTTCATTCATCTGTTCTTGAATTTCTTCACATTTTATTTATTTTAGTTCCTTGTTCTTTTGTTTAATTAAATCATTGGTTTACATTATTTTTGCTACATTTGGGTATTTATAAAACTGCTAAACATAAAAATATCTATTTTTTGGGATCTGTACATTGCACCATAAGTCTCTTTACCTTTCTAAATTAATCATAACATTTATGCATTACACTTCTGTAGTGGCACAGAGCTTTATTCTGGTAATAACCACAAAGGAAGAACAAGTCACATGAAATGAGTGTTACTTGTGCAGTAAAAGGTGATGGTTTGATGCATCTTCTCATTTCTGTTGGCCTTCCGAAACAAGCAAGGTTTGGGGTGAGGTGTTGCATGACAGGAAGTGATTTGCTGTCAAGTATGAAAATAAATCTGATATGTGTTTGTGGAATTAGGGATTTCAGTAAGCAACAGCTGTAAAGTCTTGTTTTTGAAAAGGCATAGAATGATTTTTTATCTTTTTATGGTAGACTAAAAACCAAAACCAAATGTCCTCAGTCTTTACTGACAGATTACAAAAACAAAGATGAGGCGGCAGACTTTTAGGAACAAGAATAACAATGTCAGGACGGGATGGGAATCTGAGAACTGTTTTATCTTTTGCAGATATTGGGACAGACCAGGCAATCTGTTCATAACAGATTAAGTGTTGATGCATGGAAATTGTGGTAGATTTATAAATCTTAGTCATTTATGAACAAGACATTAAAGCAGACATATGATTTTAAAAATTTCCTTTTTACATTTAATCTATGCAGTTATGGTCCTGATGGGTAAAATCTTTTTGGTGTCCTCGAGTCACCCGTGTATAATGTTATAATGTTCTACAATGTTATGAAAGCATCTTAATATTATACTCTGCAATGTTATGAAATAATCTTAATATTATCCTCTGCTTGCTGTATAATGATAAACATTCACACGGAAAGGAGTTTGGATCTTCAGCTGGACAGCTCCCATGAAACAGCTGCAGTTTGTTCGGTCTCTAAAACTTGTTTTGGGGCCGGACGGACTGATAAGGCGGGGGGGGGGGGGGGCAGCCTGGGGGCGAAGCACGGGCCCGCTTTGCTTCCCACGCGCCTCCTCTGTATGCTGCATAAATGAAGATGGAGCTGTCCAGCTGATGAGAGTCTGACGTGGGATTTGTGCACGATTGCCCGGCCGCGTTAAGTTAACAGATCTGACCGAGAGGTGATGACCGGCTCTCCACTCTCAAGTGTCAAAGGTGAGATGCTGTGATGAAAACTTAATGCCTGTTTGGTGAAGCATTGCTTTGCTGCTGTTTGTGTGGGGAATACAGAGGGACACCGTATTCTAGCATAAATCAGTGTATTTGTTTGAAAAGTATTGCTCTGCTTTTGCTGAACTGCATCTGTGTGGCGGAATAATAAAGATGACACATATTCTAGCACGATAAGCAGTCTGGTGTCCTTTCTTTCTTCCTTTTATATTGTGTGTGCCGATCCACTAAGATCCTGGGTAAAAATTTCACAAAACATTTTGGCGTCACGAACAGGATATTGTGGACTACACATACAATGTTTAAAGGGAAGAGGAAACCTGTTGAGGAGTCTGAGACTGTCCCTGGCTGGGACAGTGATGCTGAGACTCATGTGGTTGCGCAGGAACTCCGGAAGGGAGGAGGGCACCCCGAGTCCTGGAAAGCGGTCATTAAAGACGCTGACCCGGAGTCGGTCGCTGCCGCGCTGCACAGAATACCGGTTGTCACAGCGAAGAAACCATTTGATGCTGTGCAGAGGAGATGTTGGATGTTTGCTGAGGCATGGAGACGTAAAGTTGAACATTCAGACCGACTAGGGAAGCGATGTTTAGAACAGGAAATAGAAGTTACCCAGGTGAAGGGAGACGTTGCTGTGTTAAAAGCTCATGTACAGATATTGACTGATAAGATGGAGCGATTAGCTGATGTGGCCTCTAAAGCTGTTGCTCACGTCTCTCATGTTAATAAAAAACAGCATAAGGAAAGTTGAACATTCTTGCTGTGCTCACACACACTCTGCAGCACGTCCCTCTGCCCCTCCCGCGGAGAGACAGGAGCACACTCAGAGCTCCTCTGAGTCAGACACAGAGGTGAGAGAGGCTGCAGTCAGACAAAGGAGAAAACGGGGGAAAAAGGGTCTCAATTCCTAGCATAGGATGCTGGCCAAGCCCCGAAGGTCCGAAATGCAATTAGAGCTAAACGGTCAGTGAATGACATACGTCCCCATGTCACACTAGACATTCATTGGAAAACTAAAAATGTGCAACGAGTCAGCGCCCTGGTGGACACTGGGGCAGAGGCCACATTAATTTTTGGTAACCCACATAAATTTAAAGGACCTTATGTGCATATATCCGGGCTGGGAGGCAACACAGTATTGGCTAAGCAGGCTAGAGTAGCCTTAAAAATTGGACAGTTGCCACTCAAAGAATATGATGTGTTAATTACTCCAGTCAAGGAGTGGATTATTGGAATGGATGTACTGTCAGGAATGACTTTATATCTTAACCAAGGTCATTTCCAATTTGGGGACAGAAATGAAATACAGGCTAGGCCTGTTTTGGTGGGAAAAGTGAAAATGGATCCCTTTCCTATTCCTTTGGCATCTAAAGTCATAAACAGGAAACAGTACCGCATTCCTGGGGGACATGATGAGATCACCTCCCCCATAGCAGATTATGCTGACAGCGGTGTGTTGAGAACATGGACTACACAGTGGAATAATCCTATATGGCCCGTACGCAAATCTGATGGGTCATGGAGAATGACAGTTGATTACCGGCAGTTGAATAAACACACCCCACCTTTGACCTCTGTTGTCCCTGATTCCATTTCTATAAATCAGTGGGGTGGGAGATTAATCCAGCTAAAGTGCAGGGACCTGCACAAACAGTAAAGTTCCTGGGGATCCAGTGGAACAAAGGAGAGAGAGAAATCTTACCTAAGGCCAGAGAGAAAATTATGGCCTTCTCTACACCACATGCTAAACAGGAACTACAGAGGTTCATAGGTTTGTTTGGGTATTGGAGACAGCATATACCACATTTGGGACAGATTTTGCAACCACTGTACAAAGTGACACGAAAAAAGGAAGATTTTTATTGGGGGACAGAGCAGCAGAGATCATTTGAGCTGGCTAAAGAAGCCATACAGCAGGCATTGTCATTAGCTAAGGTGCAATCTGGTCCTGTAGAATTGCAGGTGTCGGCTAAATATGACTATGCTAACTGGAGCTTATGGCAGAAGCAGGGAAGGCAGAGGAGGCCTCTTGGGTTCTGGTCCCGGAAGCTCCCTGATGCTGGTCAGCGTTATACCCCATTTGAGAAACAGCTACTGGCGTGTTACTGGGCTCTGTTGGAAACAGAAGCACACACATTAGGTCATGACATCATCATGAGGCCTGCAATTCCCATTTTAAGCTGGGTTTTAAGTGATCCAACCACGCATAGGATTGGAACAGCACAGGAAGCCAGTGTGATTAAGTGGAAGTGGTACATTTCTGAAAGGGTGAAGGCAGGAGCAAAAGGAGTGTTAGTGCTGCATGAACAGGTAGCTGATATTCCTGAGAAGGAGGAAATTGTTGTTGACATTGAACAGATGGCAGAATCCCCGGTGAAAGTAGGAAACCGTTGGGATGAGTTGACAGAGGAGCAACAAAAACATGCTTGGTTCACAGATGGCTCAGCTAAATGGAAAGCGGGTCAGAGGAAGTGGAAGGCGGGTGCTTACAATCCTAAGCTAGAACAAAGTGGGAATGGCAAGAGCAGTCAGTGGGCGGAGCTGAAAGCGGTTCACATGGTGCTAATGCAAGAGGGTGTAAACAGTGCTCATTTGTATACTGATTCATGGTCAGTAGCTAATGGACTTACCACGTGGATGCCAATCTGGCAGAAACACAATTGGAAAATACACAACAAAGAGGTTTGGGGTAAAGAGTTGTGGCAGGACATTTGGGAAAAGGTTCAACACATGACAGTTACTGTAACCCATGTAGATGCACACACAGACCACACCGATGCAGAAGCTTTACACAACCGTAGGGTGGATGACATTGTGAAAGCAATGACTGTGCAGAGACAGTCATCTGTGGGTTTAGCCAGATGGGCTCATGAGAAGTGTGGTCATTGGGGCATCCAGGGAACACGGCGGTGGGCTCTGGACAGGGGAATAGATGTGAAGGTTGATGACATCAAAACAGCCATACAACAATGTGAGTCATGCATACTCATATATATATATATATATATATACATATATATATATATATATATATATATATATATATATATATATATATATATATATATATATGTATATGTATATATGTATATATATATGTATATATGTATATATGTGTGTATGTATATGTATATATATATGTATATATATATATATATATATATATATATATATATATATGTATATATGTATATATGTGTATATATATGTATATATATATGTATATATATATGTATATGTGTATATATGTGTGTATATATATATATGTGTGTGTATATATATATATATGTGTGTGTGTATATATATGTGTGTGTGTATATATATATGTATGTGTATATATATGTGTGTGTGTATATATATGTGTGTGTGTATATATATGTATGTGTATATATATGTGTGTGTGTATTTATATGTATGTGTATATATGTGAGAGAAAGAGATTTGTGAATTTATGTGTGGATATTTGTGTAGATATGTGTACAGAGATGTGTGTAATAATATTTATTTTTTTTCTCCTCTGTCATAATATTCTTTTAGTCACCTCGGCATTCATCCTTAGCTTACTCAACGCTTCACCATGCTCAAGCAGACTGCTGGAATTTCATACAGAGAGACACAGCTGCCTGAAAGGTATTTATTTATTTATAGATGTGTAGACATTTTGTATGTAGATGTATATGCATATATTTATAATTTCTCTATTTTTCTGTTATGTTGTTTTAGTGAGGATGAAGACTAAATACCTCCAAAGCCTTCAACTAAGCTAAGGCAACAGCTGTCCAAAGAGGTCTGCTGACACTCCCAAGTGGGTGAAGATGCCACAGACATGAGGAGGACAGCACTCCTGAGTCTTTTAGGTTCATGCTCACAAGGCCACCGGGCCCTACATACATCTGCCCAAGCAGCAGCATGGTCTCCCCTCTCTCTCTTCCAGCTCTTCTTCAGTTCATCTGTGATTTGGACAATTATCGACAATATCAATGCTATAAAAAGGAAAGAGGCTGGCAGAAAGTTACTTTGGACTCCACTCACTGTAACGGACATATGTTTTCCTATCCATCATTATTTACACAGAAGTTGTGGCTGACTGCTGGGTGAGTGGCCATATAATTTTAAATTATCCCGTAACGCTATGCAGAGAAACCAGTTTGAGGCAATCTTGTGGTCATTGCATCTCAGCTTTGTGAATGAGGTCAATGAAAAGAAACACAAACCACCCCTGATTACAGTCGTCTGTGCAAAATCAGGCCACTCTACGATCATATTGTTATTGCATGCAAAGCACATTACCATCCATATAACATTTGCATTGATAAGAGGAGGGGGTTGTGAACAGTTTTGTTATCCATTTCATATGTATATTTAACAATTTTGTTGTATTTGGAATTTGAATAAATGTTCTTCAGTTGGAGTCAAGCCTAACTCTGTTATAGTGTTATTTAAATAGGGTGATAAATATGTTGAATATTTTACCAAAAAATATAAAAAACACTTTGTTTTCAGGCATACAATTGAACTTGAATGCAATCAGTAGATCAGGAATTGAGAATTGGAAACTTTGACTGTTTGTGCCAAATTGTGCCGAAATGTGCCGAACTGTGCCAAATTCCAAAAATCTAGCTATTTTTTCACTAAAACCTCTGTAACATTGCTCCACTTCACTTCATCAACATGAATCTTGGTACAGGTAATCTACACATGTTGGTTTATGATTATCTGCAGTTTATATTCTACTGGAGCATATTTTGAATGGTGTATATACTGTAATATGAGAAAGAAAAATTGGCGTGACTAAAGAATCTTGTAATTTGTCTATGTTCAAGCTACAATTACTTTGGCACAGTAACATATCCTGTAATTATTATACCTCTGATTACATCTCACAAGCATTGGCTTCATTTTGATACTAAGATTGTTTATACAGAGTTTGTTTTTGCAGAGAAAAACTAAATTAATGTTGGGCATGTCCTATTCGAGCTAGGAGCTTGGAGAGACCCTGGAGAGACCCTGGGGCTTAAGAGGTTAATAAATGGAGAGAAAGATTGGACACAGTGGTGTTGAAAATTAACAACAGATCGATTGGACAGGGCGTGACACCAATAAATAGAATGGTGAACGTCAACAACGCCACTGAAATAACAAAACCCATCAAAATGTGGAAAATACACACTAATGGAGAACTGCCAAGCAGAACTACCCCTGGCTCTGTTGGGTTCGAGCTAAGGGTTCCAGAGGCAGTCACATTAATACCTGGACAGAGAACTGCAGTGGATCTGGGAATAGGTATACAATGTCCACCTAAAATGTATGGTCATGTCCATGCTAAAGCCGGACTGGCTTTGAAGGGGTTAAATCTCCACAGTGGCGTCATCGATAATGATTATCAGGGCACCATTAAAGTGCTGTGTGAAAACATGGGTGCCGTGCCACTAGTGTTACAGGGTGGGGATAAAATCACCCAGTTAATCATTTCCCCTTATAATGATGAAACTATGGTGGAAATTGACACACCCAAGCGGGTGGAAGGTCAACCACTAGTTGGACCGGACAGAATTGGAGCCAAAGTCTGGGTCAAACAACAAAATGGACCACCCAGGGCTGGGGAAATTATAGCCCAGGGTGATGAAAGCATGTACCCGGAAGAAGAGAGATGGGTGCATGTACCGGTAACCAAGTGTTACCTTAGGGAACACTAACACAGCTATGTGTTGAGTATGTTTGTTGTGTGCAGGTCAATAGATGAATGTGAGCCAACTCCTGGGTGTGATCGGTGATGGCCAATGAGAGGACATCTGCTGGCCCAAGGCGGCGTGGTGCCGTCTTATGGGGCACTGGAGGCCCTGCCGTCTGTGCTGTCCAAGATGATGAGGACGTTCCTCTGCTGCCTCCTGATGTCATCATGGATCCACGAGGGCGAGGGACATCTGGGATACGAGCTGCAACCAGTGGACTGGATGGGATTAAAATGGAGGAATGGAACCGTGCGTAGAACACAGGAAGACTTCACCTGTCAGGCTAACCAAGCCTGCGCCGTTGCAACCATCACTACATCTTCCAAAATGTGGTATTGTCCCGATTGTCCACTGGGCTGTCCTAAATGCCATAAAAACGCTGATATTCCTGTTGTGGAGCTGGGCCAGAATGTCACCATCACATCAGTGGTGTCCATGTGTGTGTTTAACATCTCAAGTTTTAAGTGTGAAGCAGGAGCCCAGAATGGAACTAACTGGACTATCCCGATGGTCCGACGTCAGTTGTGGATTTCAAATGGTTCTGTCATTTCTGGAAGGAGGTCGGTCCTATACAACATCATGGCTGTGGAACGTAAGGAAAAGATACACATCGCCCATGTAGTGCCTATATCTACCACATGTCATACTGTTGCAATGGGCACACAACAAACTGAGGTTCACTGGAGAGTGAACTTCCCTATCATCCCTAAGTGTACCAGGTTTAAACGAGCATGGTATGATACCCTGCTAGGTGGAACAGGAACTTTGTTGGGCGTGTCCAACATGGTTGATGGACAGATCACCGCTGGAAAACTAGCGTCTACTGGACAACATTCCCATGACGCGTTGGCAAATGTTGCGTTCTTGATGCCAACCACCATATCCGGACAGGTACAAAACGTTGCACTATGGGAACATTATGACGCATGGAATGTTAAAATGTTCAATGCAATTGATGACGTGTTCTATAATATGTCGCGATGGATGAACTGGACTGCATGTACCCTACAATCCTTACATGCCGTCATACAAAAGAATAACATGCAAAGAATACTAACCACTGCTAATTATCAAGCATGGAGGACTCAATGGACTATCACTAACCATGTGTGGTTACAATTACATGCACAAAAAACAGTGTGTAATGATGCTGTATGTTATGGGACATGGACACAGTATATTGTGAATCAAAATCTCACCATGTGTCGTTTCCATGTTCTGCCAGTCATTGTTCATAATGCTTATTGGATCCTGAAAATGAGAGGAGAGTGGTTCGATCCACATACTAATCAAACTTATGATCTTACTGGATGTGACCAAACAGATGGGGGAAGTGTGTGCATGCTTAGACAGGGATATACCAATCCATGCCTGAAAGAGTCTAATGCATTGTGTGAGTGGGAGTATGAAATACCAAGAGACATGCTGTATCAGGTAGGGCCACATACCTTATGTATAGCAACGATTAGCTCTCATCCACAGTTGCAGACAGTGCCATTTTCTGGGTGCCTGAAGAATGTTAACATTTGGCAATGGGGGAACCATACGTTTACGTTAATGAATTTCACACATGCTCACGCGCTTACTAAGGTTCAATGGGATGTGCTTCATTCTCCTTTTGAAGTCTCTTTGGAACGGTTCAGAGGCGCACTGAGCCGGTCGAAAGAGCTAAAACATATAATTCAAGAGCATAATAACACCGTCACTAAATTAGTGGTTTCCACCCTTGTAACCCAAGGAAAGTTACTGAGTGCGGCAAAACTGGTAGAATCCTCAGCTGCCACCCATTGGTGGGATATCTTTTCAGGATATTCTCCACTCGCGAGGAAAGTCATGACACCACCCCTTCTGCTATTAATTTGTGTATTAATCTGTATCACGCTTATGAATGTATGCACTTGCTTTTATGTACGTCGGATTAGGAGGTCCTTGGCTAACAAAATTAATGCTACCATACTGTGAGGAGGTTTGTACTAGAGTGGACATTACCTACATGCCTTAGGCCACTGATAACCATTGTAGAATATCGACAGCTGACTGTGGTAACATTTGGGAATCATATTTACAGGGCCGGTACACTTATACAGAATCCACCAACCCGCCTGATCACTGCAATATGGGTGTTTAATGGAGATAATCTGATATGGGTCAGTGCACCTGGGTTAGATTCAGATAGATTTTGGTATGATGTCTAACACGGTGACTCGAGGCCAAGAGTGGAATGATGGGTAAAATCTTTTTGGTGTCCTCGAGTCACCTGTGTATAATGTTATAATGTTCATGTCTAACACGTTGCCTCGAGGCCAAGAGTGGAATGATGGGTAAAATCTTTTTGGTGTCCTCGAGTCACCCGTGTATAATGTTATAATGTTCTGCAATGTTATGAAAGCATCTTAATATTATACTCTGCAATGTTATGAAATAATCTTAATATTATCCTCTGCTTGCTGTATAATGATAAACATTCACACGGAAAGGAGTTTGGATCTTCAGCTGGACAGCTCCCATGAAACAGCTGCAGTTTGTTCGGTCTCTAAAACTTGTTTTGGGGCCGGACGGACTGATAAGGCGGGGGGGGGGGGGGCCTGGGAGCCAAGCACGGGCCCGCTTTGCTTCCCACGCGCCTCCTCTGTATGCTGCATAAATGAAGATGGAGCTGTCCAGCTGATGAGAGTCTGACGTGGGATTTGTGCACGATTGCCCGGCCGCGTTAAGTTAACAGATCTGACCGAGAGGTGATGACCGGCTCTCCACTGTCAAGTGTCAAAGGTGAGATGCTGTGATGAAAACTTAATGCCTGTTTGGTGAAGCATTGCTTTGCTGCTGTTTGTGTGGGGAATACAGAGGGACACCGTATTCTAGCATAAATCAGTGTATTTGTTTGAAAAGTATTGCTCTGCTTTTGCTGAACTGCATCTGTGTGGCGGAATAATAAAGATGACACATATTCTAGCACGATAAGCAGTCTGGTGTCCTTTCTTTCTTCCTTTTATATTGTGTGTGCCGATCCACTAAGATCCTGGGTAAAAATTTCACAAAACAGGTCCTTACATTGTGTAACTACAATGCTTGGGTCTGAATTCATCATTAATGAAGCTCCACAGGCCCCTCTTATACCTCTGTTCTGGGGAGTGTTTGGGAGCAATCCGTTTTGGCGCTGTCTCGTTAAATGCAAATGAGGCATATGAAATTCCGCAACCCCTACAGGTCACAGAGTTACAGCACCTTTACTAACTAGAGGGGAACTTTTTATTCAACTGTTTATTCTCAAAAGGTCCAGCTGAAAGTCTAAGGCAGTTCATAGTTTATGCAGCAGTCCTTTGTAATGCTGGAGGGGCTGTGTGTCTGGGTGAGGAAAGGGCTGACATTCTTCTTTGGAAAACTTTGGAATAAAGCATCCTGTGTCTTGGATATCGGAGTGAAACAGAAATGTAATAGGATTGTTGTTTTCTGTGAACTTGTGACTATGACAGATGCATTGTGACCCCAAAAGTCAGGACACACACGCAGGGCGAGGCGTCTTTCCAGTTTTATGGCCCCCACCTCTGGAACAGGCTGCCAGAGGACCTCAGGGCTGGAGAGAACGTTCATGTTTTTAAGAGCAGGCTCAAGACTTACCTTTTTAGCTTAGCTTTTAACTGATTATTATTTAACACTGTTTGTTTAATTGCTCTGGATGTTTTATATGATTATATTTTTATTAGTTTTACAATTTAATCTTAGCACATTAATTTACTGTTTCTTTTTATACTTTAATTTATCTTAATCCCCGTTCCAGTGTTTCCTCTGTGGGAGCCCTCTGCCCCGGGAGCGGTGGTCGGCTGTAGCTGCCTGGGTGCTCTCCAGGTGGAGCTTGGGTGGAGGTGGGGGTCTTGGCCTTGCCTCCACTGGGTGCCCTGTGTCGGTGCCTCGGCTGCTGCTGTTAATCTACTGCTGCCGGGGCAGATGGCTCCTCTGATGGCGTTTCCTTGCATGGTTCATCTACACTCGGCCCAATGTCCTTTTAACTTTTTCTTTTAACTGTGTGTGTGCATGGGAGATGGGTTGGGGGGAGGGGGGTATAACTGTGACCATGCTTTTAAATCTGTGGGGGAGGGAAGGGAAGGTGGTTTTATGTGGGGTCATTTTAATCTGTAAAGCACTTTGTGATGCAACTTCTTGTATGAAAAGCGCTTTATAAATAAAGTTTGATTTGATTTGATCCCTCTACACCACCTATACACACACAGCGTGTACCTAAAGTGTGGTGGTAGTATTTACTGTTCTAGAGCCCACCATTAACCGTTAACTGGTGGGAAATTACAGTTTAGCCAGGACCCACTTAAGGGACTTGAATAAAAAAGTTTTTGATTTTTTACGTCTTATTAAATAATTTTCAATTAAATGGTTTAAAGGTCTCATTCACTTGTCTTTTCAATAAATTTGCTGTTTGATTTATATACCTTGTGAGTCGTTTTCTGTGGGAGAAAATGCTCTCGTTCCTGTTTTAGGAGGTTGGAGTTTGTTGGAGGAGTGGGTGGGGGGGAAAAATCAGGATTACGAGTCTTACTCAATAATATACAAAATATGCAAATGTCTTGCCTCTGATTGGCTGACAGCAATGTGAGTCTTATGCTGCCTCTACAAATAACTAACTGAACATACTTCACTGGTGGTGATCCAAGATAAATTCCAACTGTTTCTTCCTCAGATACTCTTTCTTGGGTAAAAAAATGCAACGCAGTTGTCGTGTCCACAAATAACACAAGTCTGAGCTTGTTCAGCCATGTTGTGGAGTTGCTAACAGTTAGCTTCCACCAACCGAGATGCGCTCTCCTCTCTCTGGTCCCCCACTTTCACGTGGGCTGTCGCAGGCCAAGGTGGGCGTGGCCAGGATACACTTCTACGTACATTCTACGTACTTTCTCTGATTCACTTTTTTTCCCACTCTGATTCCCTTTTGGGGCTGAAGCAGGCAGCAGGGGTGGGACAACAGTATCACGTGCAGAATACATGTCCTACTCAGTTTGAAGGATTGTATTTAAAAAAAGAGCGAGTTTTAAACGGTTTCTCAGTGAATGAAACCTTTAAAGGCTGAAATTTACATTAACACAATAATTGATATCCATCCATTTTCTGTACCCATCCATCCTGTGCAGGGTTGCCGGGCGGCTGGTGCCTGTCTCCAGCAGTCACGGGGCGAGAGGCGGGGTACACCCTGGACAGATAATTGGTATTCAATTCAATTAAGTAATACTTTATTTATCCCAGAAGGAAATTAAGTGTTGTTGTTGCTCACACTATTCAACTCTTGAAGGATTTGGTGTACATCCTGATTGTTGTGGGAAGGAAGAATTTCCTCCAGCGGTCTGTATTGCAGCGAAACTAAAGAAGCCTCTGACTGAAGACACACTGTTGTTGTACGGTAGTCTCATGAAGAGGATGCTCAGGGTTGTCAATAATGTTCTTGATTTTATGAAGAATCATTCTTTGCATCATCATCTCCATTGGTTCGACAGTCGTCCCCAGAACAGAACCAGCCTTCTTTATCAGGAGTCTTTTTAAGTTCCTCGCTCTGATGCTGCTACCCCAACAGATGATGGCAGAAGAGATTACGCTCTCCATAACAGACTTGTAGAAGATCTGCAGCATCTTGCTGTAAACCTCGAAGGACCTAAGCCTCCTCAGGAATCTTGCCCTCAAGAAGTATGCCCTTATAGCTATGGCCTCTTTCAGAGGGATAATGTAGCCACCGTCAAAGCATAAATGGTTCAGGAATGGCTTAAAGAGCACTACAGGTTTGAGGTGTTAACTTGGTCTCCATATTCTTCAGATCCCTGGCCAATCAATCATCTGTGGATTAACATAAACCTTTGACTTAAAAGATGTGCTGCTGACATCTCGGTGGCAGATACCATAGCTTTCCTCATAAAAAATGCCTAACTGGTGAAAATGTTTCATTCTGTGGTATTTTTGTGGTTTATTTTTTTTTTGTTTAAATTATTACTATTGTATATCTTTCTTTTGGGAATAAAAGGCTTTCGTGGCTCAGGTGGTACAAGCTCATCCCGTACACTGTGGGTTGTCGGTTTGAACCCCTGCTCCGTCTGTCTCGGTCTGTGTCCTTGGGGAAGACACTTCACCCGCCTTGCCTGCTGTTGGTTGTGAAAGGCCCCGGTGGCGCCAGTGTACGGCAGCCTCACTTCTATCAGTGTGTCCCAGGGCAGCTATGGCTACCGTGGCTTCTGTGTGTCTTGTTTTTTTGGTCTAAAAGCTCAGTGGAGTTTAGTCAAATAGGAAGGACAGTGTGATGTGGCAAACTACACCCTTTGTGCTGTTTTTGTTTGAAAGTTAATTATGTTGCAAAGTGGTTTTTATAGTAGAATTTATCCTGCGGGTTTGTCTAACCATCTTATGTGTAACAAACTGGGTCTAATCATTCAGTTTAATCCCTCTAGTCATTAACTCTATCTCAAGTGTTCTGTTTCCCACTGCTGTTGGTCAGTCTGATTTAAAACGTTCCATCATAAAAAAAAGTCTTGGCACATGTCCTTTGACTCTTTCATCCCGCTTTGATCAGTTTGTGGAAAAAGTCTTGTCTCAGGTTTTCTCTTACAGAGATTCATTAGCAGAAGTTGGCGACTAAAACTTGCAAACTCTTCTCGTGTGCAGTGATGCAATCATGTATCTTAAAGGTCAACTTCCTGTGTCGCCATGTCCTGTCGTCATGTCCTGTCAAGCCTTGTTCTCCCAGGCAGTGTATGCTTCATGAAGCACCAGACGACAACAGATGTCTATATATTTATTGAGATTTTATGTGATCGACGGTTACAAATGTTAAGCAAGAACGTATATGTAAATTACACAATGTTTTTATTTCCCTATATATCTATGGTGATTGTCCTGCTGGAAGGCAAAACCTCAGTTTCAAATAGACAATATGTTAAGGGTGATGTGCAGTGTTGGTGCTCTGCCACACATGACATTTCAGACTTAAGCTGAAAGGTTAACGTATTGATCAGAGGACAAAAATGCTCTAGCAGTGCTCTCTAATTGGACCTGGTTTTTTGTATGAATCTGCCTGTGTCAATCTTCCAGGTTCTGGATTTGGATCCCTTTCTCTTTAAAAACAATGTTAAAAGTAATCTACTTACATGCATGGCTACACCTTTAAAGGACTTATTTTTAGGCCTTTTCCAATAATTAGTCACCTGGGAATTTAGTTTGTGAAAATCGAAGACCTTGCCAGGACTCGTGTTTGCTGTTGCCATGAGCTGGGAAGGGCTGGTGAGATTTGAAAATCCTTCTCATGTAAACAAATATGCACAGACATGCAAATAAAACTTGCTGTCTTCCTCATAGTATTTACTGTGTTGCAGCTCCTTTGTCTCCCAGCATTGCCCATGCTGTAAAACCTAATAACTTTTGGCATTCCTGTCATTTCTAGTTTCTCTTTGAACAACAAGGGGGCTTTTTGCAAATGTCATTTTCATTTCGGTCGGGCGTGGTGGAGCTGCTCTGGTGTGGATACCAGTAAGGGACCAAGATCTGGTAAAGAAAAAGAAAGCCAACGGTTTCTCTGTTTTTAAGTATGTGGTTAATTTCATATCTCACTCATGATAACTGTTAGTGTTGAACGTGTCTGTTTAACAGTGAGGCATTTGTTCTGTTCAGAAGGAATGCATTTTATTGAGGTCGTACAGAAAGGTTACATGCTGAAACATGACGATGTGAAAGCACAGGTGCACAGGGAGGGATGTTAGACCCGTGCCTGCTTCTGCAATTTTCTCCTCTAAGTGAATGATAAAATTGTGTCATTACGGCTCCCCAGATAATTATTTTTTATTTTTGGCTTCATGCCACATTTACATCTAGAGAATTTGTGATTCAGGAGACAAACAATGACCCTGCCCTGATAGTCCAGAATGTTAAGAAAACAGTAAAAGATCGAAGGTTTATCTGGCCCAGATGCCAAAACATTATGCATACTCATGACACTATACTTTTCAAATCAGTTTTGCAAGTTTTGAAAGAATGCATGAGAACAGTAGAAATACAGCTTTTATTGAACTATTGAGCACAAATGTGCTCAATAGCTCTCTGACATTATTCTGCTTTGACATGAAGTCTAAGAACCTGGGTCAGGCTGAAAAACACAAATTACATAAAAGGAGAACAAGAAAGGTAAAATATTCTGAGGATTTTCAGATTATAGATCAACACACTGAACTCTAAACAGTGTTGATCTAGAACTGTGTGCATTACCAAAAGCCTTTTACTCCTTTACTCTGCCATGATTTATGTCTAGAAGATTGCATCTTTTTCCTATTACTCTCATCTGTTTAGAGTGAATTTGATTTGGATGTTTTTAAAAAGGTAATTTATCTACCAGCTCTTTGTCTCCTATCTGCAGTCAGTCCTTTCCTCAGTCAGCAGTTTCTGCAACTTTGCTCTTCGTCTTCAATGTACAGTTGAAACCAGAAACACACACCCTTTTTATCTTCTCTGTGTCTCAAGTTAAATCAGATCAAATTCTCTTGTTTTCCCCAGTTAGAATTACCAAAATTATTTCTATTTGCTAAATGCCACAATAATGAGAGAGAGAATATTGATCGATCGATCCATTATCTATACCCGTCCACCCTTTGCAGGGTTGCAGGGGGCTGGTGCCTGTCTCTAGCATTCATTGGGCGAGAGGAAGGGTACACCCTGCCCAACACAGTAACACAGATATACACAGGACAAACAATCATGCACGCACACACACACACTCATACCCAAGGGCAATTTGGAGAGACCAATAAACCTAACAGTCATGTTAGTCACTCACAGGGAGTGTGCAGCCGAGAGAGAATATGTTGGAGATTTTTCCTTTGATTTCCTCAGTATTTGGTAACATTCCCTGTAAACTGTATGACTTGGGCTAAAAATGTTCCATCTAAAAGATCTCACAATATTTTGCTGGAGGTCTGGCCCATTCCTCCTGGCAGAACTGCTGGAGTTATGTTTGTAGGCCGCCTTACTAAAACAAAACTTTTCTACCAGCAAACTCTCTTTAAGATTGAAATCAGGGCTTTGCGATTAAGTGCATTTACTGAGCAGGTTCAGAGGAATTTCACAGGACGACCTTGATGGAGACTCAAAGACTAAATAGGAACGTTTGGGAAGATAATAAGTGAGTTTAAGATTTTAAGAAGGCTTGTCAATCAAATAACTGTTTCAAAGCTGAGAGTTGTCTAAAAGAAATGCTGTCACTCAGGAGTGTACAAATTAGATTGCACACATGCATAACACTGTCAGTCATCACACTTACAAGTTCTTAATGCTTTTCTCAGCCTATTATCAGAGCCTTCTTTTTCCATGCCAACTGTTACATAATTCATGTCATACTGCCAGTTCATACTTTGCATACTTCTGAGATTCATTTAAATATTAAACTCATCTGCACCCTGAGTTCCTGCCTGTCTATATCAACACTATGGGGCACTGACAAGGACATGTTTGCTTAAGGCAAACTCTTCAAATAAGTATAGAATAAATAGAGCTTTTGCTAGCCTTAAAAGGGTTTAAGTAAGGCTTTGGGTATTGTCTGTGGCATTCTTTCTTGATGTAGAGAAAATGATTCCAGTCACTCAAAAAAAGACTAAAATGTTTTAAAGTTCTCAATAAATGTAAGAATAACTATTAAAAGGTAAATTTTTCTAACCATCTTATACGCTGAAATTAAAACAACACATTCCCACATGTAAAAGTTGCAGGAATTAGAAAAAATTTCTTTTGAAGTTAGGAAAAATTGTTACTGCGAAGGATCCCTGAGACTTTACTCTTTTCTGCAGAGATTAGCTTCTGTGACTTATAGACAAACAGTTTATCCAACATTGCAGCTCCCCTATGCTTCATGTTAGGCCTGACAAAGCAGTTTATGGCAAAAAAGATTCGTTTGTTTTAAAAGAACTAGTCCCAGGACATGAATTGGTGCACATACTGATAGTTCTAGTTCAAGTTTGGACTTAAACCTGGATTCGACATGTGCAAATGTTCAACGTATTCAAGATGTCTTGACTTGCTCTCAAGTGATAATGACTTGCCTTGGACTGGAAGATTCTCTTTAGGACTTGGACTCAGACTTGGCCTGTAGGACCTACCGACTTGACTTGGACTAATCCTGTGTGACTTGGACTCGAACACTAAGAACTCAACCATGACTTGGACTCGGGAGATGGTGACTTGACTTCACTGACTGGACCACATCTCTTTGAACCAAGGTCCACGGCCTTTGTGATTGGGTATTGTGCTGGGTCAGCGTTTCTTTTGGGAGCTCTAGTTAGCATAACATGCATTAGTTAAAAAAGTACATTTTACTGTAGAGGCTAATAGTGGTGCACAATAATCGGAGCAACAAGATTTCTCACCAAGCAAACTGTGAACCTTCAACTCTAAGTGTGGGATTGTGTTTGAGAAACCCTACCTTTCACAGTAAAGTCAAGATGTTTAAGAAGTATTAGGCCTGGAGGCCAATTCAGCAGTTTGTTTAGCATTCCTAGTTCATGAAATGCATCAGTAAGTTTTAGATCTTTACAAATTCTGACTTTTAAGCTTGAACTGAATCTAAAAATGGAGGAAATGGAGGCCAGACTCTCCAGCTCTAAATGTTATTTCCCCCTGAATAAAACTAATTTAACTTTATTAAATCATTGTTTCAGCCCCCAAATTTTAAGAAAATATTACAAATGCCAACTGGTTATATTATAGCCACCACTGCTGTTGAACAAGCCAGTGTTTTTTTTGGTGGCTTATAAGTGTGTTTTTACTGATCTTTTATCAAATCAATTAAAAAAAAAGCAAAAAAATGTCAGTAACTTACAGATAAAGTGAACATTTTGGATATAAAAAGAATAACCTAATTCAGCGACTCCTACTGAATTTCTCTCTTAATGAGTATTGTGCCACTTAACTGGATCCTTTAAGGAATCTCAGTGGCTGAAGAGCTTTAAAGCTAAGAAAATCATTCAAATACAACCAAGTACCTCAAACTAGTTTTGGTTGTGAGCTCTCACATCAGCTGAGACCTTTCTTGAATAAATTCATTTTGACATGAAATACTTCTTTTTACATTTCATAAAGCCAGCGTTCCTCAACAGAGGCAACATAAAGTGTCTGTTATTTTAAGACAGGCAAGATCAAATTAGAGTTGCGCAATCTCAGACTACAGAAAACAAGCAGTGCCTGACCACACTTGGACTATTTCCTGTTATTTGGGACAGTCATAAGCTTTACTCCACCGCAGTACAAGGAGTCACCTCGTAATATTGAGCAGGAAGATTTTTATTTTTGCAGGGAAAACCCTAGAAAAAGAAAAAAATATATAAGCAACAAGCATGAGAGATTGAAACAGAAGTCAGTTTGGTGTGTTTTAGAAAAAGAAAGATCGAACATCTCTTTGTTGGAATTAAGTCAGAGTGTGAAATGAAATGCCCTTAATGAGATCGAAACCTGGCACAGAAAAACTGTATCTTTAAGTCTTTTGGTGTAAAAGAAAAATCCTAAGTGAAAATAATTTCTAACAATAAGTCCCCATTGCCTTTTAAAAGGATGATGTTAAAGGATGTCTGTTAGTGATTATAACCGAACGCCTGCTTCTGTGCTTCAGGAGATCAAATCATTTAGCCATTTATTTTTATTTCAGAAAACAGGCTGTGCATGGCCCTACTAGCGTTGGAGAATGTTCAAATAATGAAAAAGAAACTGTTGGTGGTAATAAAAATCATTAAAGCATAAACTAAGAGTCATATTTCCAGTAAACTATGTCAACATGTATTTGTATGAGAACAGGGAAGTTGAAAATGGTGCTGCAGTCAAAACCAAAGTTGCTAGGTGACCTGTATTTGTGTGTTTATGTTTGGATGGATGGGTCAGGTGAGTACATCTGGATTCCTCATCTCATCATTTTTTCCTCATTCGCCATTTCACCTCAGTGGTTCTCCGCTGTTCAGATCCCTCCATTTCTACATGGTGAGTCAAGGAAGATCAAGATTAAAATACATTACATAAATAAATTTATTTAATTTTAATTTTTGACCAAAGGCTGGACCCACAGGGAAACTAGAACCTATGAGATGAACAGACACATTGTGTGTCCTATTACACATTGTTTTATTACATGCTCGGTCCTAATTCACAGAGCACTGCTGAAGGTTCGGCATAAGTGAGCCTTCTTCCTTACAGCATTCATTTTATCCTGTTTGTTTAGCATCTTTTTTTGTGAAAACTACATTTCTCAAGCATAATTCTGCTGTTTTATGTAATTGGCTTGCACAGTTAAGCAACTATTGTGATGAGTTTAGTGAGTCATTGAGGTACTGGGCAGATAATGGTGACCTCACACTGGAAAACATCTGCTCTATATTAAATGGTTAGACAAAGGAACCGCAGTCTAAAATATATTAAAAAAGGAGTTATTTGAGCCCGTATCATGTGATAAAGAGGACAGACCTAACACACCGTTCATGGTAATTGTTTCTAATTGGAAAAACTCATAAAAACAAGACATGAACTTGATTCTTAACTGAGGTGGGACCAAGTCATTGTTTTGCAAGTCAAAAGTAAGTATCAAATATTTTAAAAATATATATAATATTTTAAGTCTTGAGTCAAGTCCCTTGTAAAGGCATTAAAAGGCCCATGTCAAGTCCAGAGTCCAGCCATGCTAGTCTTATGTCAAGTCAAAGTCCTAACCTTGTAATTTTTAGATTTAAATGAGTTATTTCACCAATTATGTAATTTAATCAGAGTAGTAATCATTTTGAGATTCATAAATGTTCTAAAAGCTGTTTTATCCACCAGAACAACCAGGAAGACAAGGTAAACTTAAAAAAAACATTGGCAAATCAGTGGAGATGTTTTTTACAGGAAATATTAACTTACATATACAGGATTTTGAAAACAAGCGAACTGATCCATGAAAGAACAGAACAAATTTCTATACAAAATAAAAAATCATCATCCATAGATAAAAAAAATAAAAAATCATGATCATCAAAAATAATTTTGATATTAACCAGCTGCAAAAGTACAATTCTGCTTTAAGAAACATCAGATTATTCAAATTAATAACAAAAATTATTTGTACAACTGTATAGAAATCAATTTTGTGGTCTAGATGATTGTATGAGACATGATCATGGTGCTGCTATGCCCATTTGGATGCACTTACTTTGTATCTGCCCTGGCACATGTAAGCAACCAGCTTCTCTTAATGGTAATGCTACAACAGGAAGCGTGAAAAAAGCATAATAGCAGGCATTGCATTTGTAACATATTAATTACAACAGAGTAATAGGGAGGAGGATGTATTGGCAAAGGACTAAAGTTGCTCAGTGAACTGGATCACATTCTTGGCACAGTTACGTTCATCAGGTGTGATTTTGTTCAGACACAGCTTCTGTTTTGTGTAAGATGTCAAGTATTTTCAAGTCAAAAGGTTCAATTCCAAGTGAAGTCATGAGTCCCTGGTACAAATTAAGTCCAAAGTCTTTAATGATATTCACGATGAAAGTCTAAAATTAAAGTAAGTTTGTGAAACAAATCTGACTCGATTCCAAGTCACATGACTTGAGACCACACCTGTTCATCACCGGATCATCCTGTTATGCCACCAGCCTGTTTCCTCGTGTTTATCTCATGCTGTAATATTTGGTGTGGCCCCTGGACCTTTGTTTGAGTTTTTGTTTTTTCTTATTTTTGTAAGTAAAAGGTTCATTTTTACCTTCCTGCCCCCTTTCTACATGCCTGGTCATGCACTTCACAGTTTAATGACAACAATAATATTACTTAATGACATACCTCGGCATACTCGAAGTAAAATTGAAGACATGATTTACTTTATGATTTATTCAGCTAGTAATTGTCTGACCACTTGGAGGTACTGATTGAGCTTTCAAACTTCCCTCTCAGACAGTTGGTTGATCCCTGAGTACAAAAAAAAAGAGAATCAAGACTTTGATATGGTGGCAGGAGGAGGATATATTGGCAAACGACTAAAGTTGCTCAGCGAACTGGATCACATTCTTGGCACAGTTACATCCATCAGGTGTGATTTTGTTTATACACAGCTTCTGTGTTGTGTAAGATGTCAAGTATTTTCAAGTCAAAAGGTTCAATTCCAAGTGAAGTCATGAGTCCCTGGTACAAATTAAGTCCAAAGAAGGCATGGGCCGATTACCGGTTTCAAGGTATACCGCGGTATGAAAAAGTCAAGGTTTCAAAACCACTAAAATTTTCCGTCATACCGTCCCTGCGGTATAAGTGTTGTTTTTTTTTTATGTGACGGCTCGCCAGGGAGAAAGTAAAGGTCTCTTTCCCTCATGCTGTCTAAAGCTGCAGCGTAAAGCGCCACTCCCCCCCCCTCCCCCGCGCACACCCGCGTTTGTTGTGAGTGACAAATGGGCCGCGCTGCAGGCTGTGTGATGGCTGAAGGAGGAGAGCCTCCAGAACTTTTTCCACCGTCTCTAAGCGGATGTTTGGGAATACTTCGGCTACCGTAAAAAGCCAGACGTTCACGGCTGGAAGGAGAAGGTCGCCCGACGTGCAAAACGTGCTTGAGAACAATGGCAGCCCGAGGAGACAATACGTCGAATATGATTGAGCATGTTCAGGAGCACCACCCATCGTTGTATGCTAAATTCAAGGTAAAGTTAATGCTGTCTTGAAATGAACGAGCGTATTAGCGTCTGACATTAGTGAAATGAGCTTGTTACCCTGGCAGATATGGTAACTACCTTATCTCTTATTTTCTTCATCTCTATCCTTAGTAACTTTTTTTTAACTGAGACCAATAAGGTAACTAGCATGCTAATGATTAATCTTAGCATGCTAGTTACCATATCTGCATCAGTAAAAAGTTTTTTCCTTTAAAAATAAAATAAAATACAGACATTCAAAATACATATTTTAGAGCTGTAATCATAATACCATGAAACCGCGATATTTTTGCCTACGGTTATCATACCGTCAGAATCTCATACCGGCCCATGCCCAGTCCAAAGTCTTTAATGATATTCACAATGAAAGCACTGGCCTCTTTGGTTTAGAAGCTGCGCTCATCCCTGCTGCTTGTGCAACTTTTTTCTTCCACACTTTCTCCTTCCACATAGCTTTCTAATGTGCTTTGGTGCAGCACTTTGGGAACATCCAATGTCTTTTGCAATTACCTTTTGAGGCTTTCCCTCCTTATGGAGGGTGTCAATGATAGTTTTCTGCACAACTGTCAGGTCGGCAGTCTTCCCCATGATTGTGATTCCTGCTGAACCAGACAGAGGCCATTAAAGGCTCAGGAACCCTTTGTAGATATTTTGTATTAACTAGCTGATTAGAGTGTGACTGATTACAATATTCGAATTTTCTGAGATTTTGGGGTTTTCATAAGCTGTAAGCCACAATCATCAAAATTATAACAAAAATAAAGGCTTAAAACATCTCACTTTGCATGTAATCAGTCTATTTCATATGATCAGTTTCACCTTTTAAGTTGAATTACTAAAATAAATGAACTTTTGCACAATATTCAAATTTTTCGAGTATCCCCTGTACATGTCAGTATCTGTATCTACCAGTTTTAAGTTCCAGCAGCTAACCTTACTAAGTCTCCTGGGTCTGGTGTCTCTACAACAGCAAAATCCCAACTTATTGTAGCTTTGTATTTGCTTTATGCCAACCTATTTATTACATAACTCACATATGAGCAGCTTTACAAATGGTATTGCATATCCCAATTTTGTTTCAATGGTGTAAGAAATCAGAGCCATTGAAAAACAATCCTTCACCTTACTATGCATTTAACACTGTGCCAGACATAAGTGAGTCACCAGAGAGCCACGCTGACATGGAGTGCCACAGCTCCCTTGAGTCATCTATACCGGAATCATGTATCATGGCTACAAAATGTCTGAAATATGGCACGAATGACAAAAAACTGTCATGAACTTTGGTCTTCTTAGGATTTCTCAGACTTTTGCATTTCATATGCAGTTCATTCCTTAAGTTAGAGATTCCTCGCAGTACCCTAGTGTTATGTATTTTTCCTCAGCTATTAGTGGTAGTTTTTAGTTATGGTTCTCTGTTTATCGTCTTTTATTTCAGAAACCTGTCTGTTCTATTTTGCTTGTCCCCTGCTGCTTCTGTGTTCACTTGTCACCTTTTTGTTTTGAATCGGGATAATTTTGCCGTTGGGTTGTGTCTGGTTTGTTAACATTTCTATTTTCTTGTTCTGTAATTTCTCCCATTTTCAACTTTAGTTTAGTCTCAGTTACATACTTTCCTTTTTACCTGCCCCTTGTTCAGACATCAACTCTTCAGCTCAAATATCTCTGTCAGCTACCTGTTTGTCGGATCATCCTGTTATGCCACCAGCCTGTTTCCTCGTGTTTATCTCATACTATAATATTTGGTGTCACCCCTGGACCTTTGTTTGAGTTTTTGTTTTTTCTTATTTTTGTAAGTAAATTGTTCATTTTTACCTTCCTGCCCCCTTTCTACATGTCTGGTCATGCACTTCACAGTTTAATGACGACAATAATATTACTTAATCACATACC